>JAPVRG010079701.1:324-13402 GCA_029783565.1 Rhagoletis cerasi
ATCTGTGAAGTGCAGAACGAAATCGTAATCAAACGAAAAGATCTCCAACAATTAATCTGTTTAAAGCAAACAAAAGATAGTTTGACGCCAAATCATATGCGTTTTAGTTTGAAACAAAGTGGATATGGTTTGTTTTTTTTCTCAGTGCACCAAATAGCGATGTACTCACGCCTTTTTATACCCAAGCCCTCTTGTACACAATGGTATCATAACTTTGTTCGCATAACGGTTGTTGCTGCTTAGAATGAAGAGACAAATCGATTAAGCCTTCTCTACCTGTCCATCTGTCCGTCCGTCCGTGTGTACGATAACCTGAGCGAAAACTGAGATATCTCAACGAAAATTTGTATGTACGCTGCCCTTTATTCAGAGTAGATTGAAATTAATAGGCGAAAACTGAAGGTAACCACGCCCACCTGACATTCAAAAATGCAAGAAATACGGTGCGATATTGGATCCAATTATTGAAAATTAGTATAAGCCAACTATGAAATTTTTGAAAAATAAATAAAAAATCTTTGAAATCGGGCAATAGCTACGACCACCTCCAATATAACGGTAATTCACAGCAACATGAAAACTGCGATCAGTCACTTACTACTTAAAATCGAGGTCTGCAGTAATCTCGTAATAAGAAATGAAATTATCATTAATTTTTGGAAAATGGAAGATTACAGAAATACGAAAACTCTGACATTTCAATAAGGACGCTAATTTACTCCAATTTTTTAATTCGATGCGATTATCGTGAATGCAGTCATCAAGTCAAAATCAGGGTATCGCTTTAGGCCTTCAAATCGTAATACTAATTATGAGGTGTTCCAATCAGGTCTGGGATTTCTACTTCTCATATTCGTGAAGATTTGTATGCGAACAAAACCAGGTATAATCTGTGCTCGAAAGTTGGTCACATCGCTTCGGTATGCAAGGCGTCAAGTTAGCGCAAAACAGGAACTCCAAAAAGGGTTAAAACAACGGGTCCAGTCAAGCAACAACTTATAAAAAATCAGTTAAATTTATGATTGAATTGGACATCAGCAAGCTACGAATGACTTTCCAAGTAGGTCAGGGTTATTGCGTTCGGTTATTTGATTTTAAAGTTACCGTACATTTAAACAGAAGTGCTCGTGCACTGAGAGGCAACATCTTCTTGTTTCTATCCATCGTCTGCGGTATCCGCCATCGTCAACGCGCAAAGACTCGTAAATCTTCCGCAGAATCTTTCTCTCCCAGCACGGGTATTATGAGTGACTTATAAAGTGTGATTTTTGAACGACGAGAGAATACTTTACTTCTCAATTGCCTACTCAGTACAAAGTAACACTTGTTGGCAGTAATGATTCTCCATTGGAAATCAAGGCTGACATTGTTATTTCTGTTAATACTGGTTCCTAAATAAACGAAGTCGTCTACTTTTTCGAACTTGTAACTATCAAAAAGGTCGTTGATGCCAACATGCTTATGCCCTCACTGTTTATCCAATGACAGGAGATAATTCGGTTTGTCCTCGTTCAGCACCAGACCCACACGCTTGCTTCTCTGTATAGTTACGAGAAGGCAGAACACACGGAGCCCTTGTTTTTACCGATAATGTCGATTTCGTCGGCATACGCCAGCAATAGTACGCTCTTGTATAGAATTGTGCCTGAGTGGTTCAGTTCTGCGGCTCTTAATATCTTCTCCAACATCAGATTAAAGAAATCACATAAAAGTGAATAGCCTTGTCTAAAACCTTGTCTGGTATCAAACGCTCGGGTAGGTCCTTCCCGATTCTGGCGGAGCTGGTGATATTGCTCGGCGTCATTTTACACAGCCATTTTAGTTTTCCGGGAATACCAAATTCAGACATAGAAGCATAGAGACAAATTCTTTTCGTGCTGTCGAAAGCAGCTTTGAAATCTACAAATAGATCATATTTGTATATTCTATTTTCACGAGTTATTTTGAATATTTGGCGTATCGTGAATATTTGGTCTACGGTGCATTTTCCAGGTCTACAGCCACACTTATAAGGCACAAACAGTTCGCGGGCGTCTATCTCTCACACAATACGCTCGACAATACCTTCTAACCTGTGCTTAAAAGGCTGATACCGCGGTAGTTTTCGCGTATGGTGGGATCACCTTTCTTTTGGATTGTGCAGAGCACACTTCAAACCCAGTCGTCGGGTATGCGTTCATCTGCATGTACCTTATCAAGTCCTCGGCGCTTTGATGTTTTTCAGCCGCGTAATTGGTGTTCGTGCCTTGTCATAGTCAGACAGTGGGACATCGACTCCATCATCAGCGACTGGGGCCACGGGTTCGTCTTCTCCACTACTTTCAGTACTACTGTCAGTCAATAGGGTGGAAAAGTAATCTCTCCATAATTTAAGTACGTTCTGGACATCGGTCTCTAGGTCGCCATGGTCTTTCTTACAGGAGTTCGCCCATTGAAATCTTCCGTAAGTCGCTAACTCTTTGGTAATATTGTCGGACGTCTTTCCTGTCGGCCAGAATTTAAAGCTCTTCGCAATCACGTATTTCGCTATGTTTTCTAATAACGGTCCCACATAGCTCGTGTGAGCCCAGTCTAAGCGTGGCCTTGCCGGCGGCATCTCTTTTCTATGCAGCTTCGTGACATTCCTAATCGTACCAGTTGTTCTTTCGGGCTCGCTGAGAGCGCTTGGAGTTCACATAACAGCGCTGCCCCTGTCACGATATCAAAATCGTGCTTGGCGCTTTCAATTTCAGGGTGGGAAAGGAAGGTATCTTTGGCGCCACTGTCAATAAAATCAGTCTCCATGACGAAATGTCCGATAACGGACTGAGGCTGATCGACTTCGCCGAGGTCCGAAACATGGTAGTATGCAGTACTAGGTTCAAGCATAAAAAAAAGATCCATCAAGCTACGTGGCTGTCTCCAGTTCGAAAAACGAGAAACCAAATCGATCACGTTGTGATAGCCGGAAGGCACGCTTCCAGTGTTTTAGACGTACGTACACTCCGAGGGCCAAACATCGACTCGGACCAATATCCTGTTGCAGCCAAGATACGCACCCGCCTCTGTGCATCAAAAAATGTGCGTCCAACAATGCAAGGAAAGCTGAACGTCGAAAAGCTGCAATCACAATAGACGGCCAATTTATTTGCCATTCGACTCTCACACCTGCTCTGAGAAAGTGCTCTTTAAAAACCCAGTGAAACCACATTTCCCGCTCATTAGTACCGCCGCCGAGGAAGTAGTCGGATTCCAGCGAGCCCGAAAGAACAACTAAAATCGTACGATTATGACCAGTAAATGTTCTGCAGCCGTACTATTTACTAAGACCTCAGACAGCATGCTTCAGAAGAGGTGGAGAATGGCGTTACTTTCTTCAGCACGCTCCGCCATTTCTTGCAACCATCTGCCCGAACAGCCATAGATTAAAGGTCAAATAGCAGTACAAAGAGGTCGATTCTTATTCTAAGAATTTAAATAATTTTTAATCAGAAAATCTTTATTCCATAAAATAAAATTAAAAAATCAAGTAAATATGTACGTAAGTAAGTAAGCGCCAAAATACCAGCATCCAGTAACTAAAGATTATTTGAGTTGGCACGTGCTTGCCTTGAAATGAATTTTCATCACATTTGAATTGAATTGTCAACTTGCGAGAATCTCGCGAACGACAAAATGTTTTTAATATTAAAATTGATGCTCGAATCTCAAGCTGACTTTTCTGAGCGAGCAGAACGTGCACAAATATATTGGCAAACGTGCCTGCATTGGCTACATACATAGGTGCAGCATCAACCACTAGTGAACAAATAGGGCAAACAGCAAAGAGACTCAAACATGCATGTGTAGGAATGTATGATATATAGGTAATACAGCGGATGCACCCTCGCTACTCAAAAAGCAAACAAACACACAACAACACACACAAACTAAGTGAGCTCGTTGGAATTTCATTGAAATTTGCATGCAATATAGCCAAAAATAGCAAAATGCATCCAACAATAATAACAAGAACGAGCAAGAAATTTTCATTCATGATGCATTTCAACGATGGGAATAATAAAATATTTGCCTTAATTGTATGCGAGCACCGGTATGCAGGTATTTGTGCATATGTAAAAATAGCTTGCATGCAGTCATTGTCAATGAGGACCCTCTTGAATGGATTTTTTTTCTGCTGTTTACCGTCAAAACTTTTACTTGCCTCGTCAGCTAGTCGATAGGTCCACTTGAAGTTTTTACCTTTCTTACTGCTGTTGATGCTACATCTATTTTATTTGTGACAATAGTTTCTCTTTGCCGTTGTTATTGTTTGTTGGTACTCCCTCCTTTATTCACTGATTGCCTATTCACTATTCGCCATTCGACATATTTTCCGAGTGCCAAAAGCCTGCTCATGTCCTGCCTACTCTTGGTAAGTACATATTTACATGCATATGTACACTCATATATGTAGTTATGTACATATTTATACATACTTATTGCTTCTTTTTTATCCATCTTTCTCTGTTGGGTGACTGTGCAATTACAATGGCAACAAAGTAGGCAATATTTGTTGGGCGCTGCACAGTGAGGCAGAAAGGCATCAATTAAATTTCAAAAAAATCAACGCGATTTTCTGGCAACTTCAAACTTGCACTTTGTTATATAAAAATTTAATGGACTACAAAACTGTATACCAGGAATTTTTTTTTTAAATCTGATTAGGAAGTTGCAAATTTGTACGCAAATTTATTGAATTTTCTTGAGTTTTGCACAAAGTTTAGAGAGCTTATTTTTATATTTTTCGTTGTTGTATAAAGTGTGTTTTATAGAAAACTTACGAAAAGAAATTGTAGATAAAAACTTTGCATACATTGCAAAAAATTCTCTGTGCCAATATTTTTGTCCAGCACTGAAGTGCCTTAATAAGCGTTATTTTATGCTATGAAAAAAAATTTGGCCGGCATAACACGTTTCGCTAACTTTTTTAACTTTGTATAGAAACATTTTAGAAACAATCGCTTCCTGAAGTAACCTTACAAAGAAAAATCGGTCAAAAACAGAAAACCAGATATATACACACTACTTAGGGCGTTTTTTTTTGCAACTACTGTTTTTTTTTTTCACTCCCACCTCGAAATTTTGTGGAAAATACCTTAAAAAATATCGATGATAGCGATTTCGTGTTACGAACTTTTTTGTAGGTAATTGAATTTGCTATAAATTCGTCATTTAAATTTTTTCTGTAGTTGTTGTTGTTTACGAGATAGAGAATCAAAAAAAAATTGGGTTTATTGACCCGTACTAAAGCGCTGGTGGGAGTTAGGGTTACGGCGCAATGGACACTTTTGTAGAGCATTCTATTCTGAAGAAACCCTATCATTGACCAAGATTACACTATAAAATACCTCTGAGCTGTAGAGTTTTAAAGAAAAAATATCAAAGTTTACCTGTATTTTATATGGGAAATCTTTGAACGCATTGGGCGAGTGCTTAATGTTAATATTAAGGGTTCAAATTTTGAAGGAGTTTTTTTTAAGGTATTTTCCACAAAATCTCGAGGAGGGAGTGAAAAAAAACAATAGTCGCAAAAAAAAAACACCCTAATACACACACTAATAAAATAAGTTTCATTATAAATACTCGATGTTGATGTTTCCATTGCAAAAATTTCGATTGTTTACTTTGCGGCTCTAAAATATATACTCAAAGTCTGCACAAAAAACGCGAAAAATTCACCTTGCACCTCTAGCGAAAAAAAACTTTGTGTTTGAAGGGTGGTGAATGGAGTAGAGATAAAGATTACTATCAAAATGAGTTGGCTTATTGTTTCTGGAATATTAAAGAAACCACAACAATAAAAGAAGTGCCTACAAACATTTTCAAATTTTTACTTTTTGCCAGCTTTTGTGGCCCGCTGCTCCATTATGCGCTGCCGGCAATGCATCCCATTTGAGATGCAACAAAAAGCGTATGTATATATGTATGTACGATTTTGAATTCCCTTTTTGTAATAAAAGTCCGTCTGCCAATTTTTGGTTGTTTGTTCTTAGTGTAATGAAAGTGATAGTGATTTTTATTATGCAATATTTTTTTTTGGGCGGCGCTGTCAGTTGCTTTGGCTTTTAGTACTCAGTTGAGTGGCAAGTTTGCTATTGCTGCTGTCAGAGAAATTGTGGTTGGTAAAATGTTGTCCGGAAATATGTTGGTGGTATCATCAGTGGCATTCAAATGGTTGTGAGAATTGTAAAATAATAAAATTGTTCGTTTCAAAATTACTATTTCATTAGCTTATATACATATATCCATTTATATACTCCAAAGTTGATATTTTATTTATTTTCCTCTAAAATTACTTATTGAGACATCCTAGCAAACCGAACACCGAGACATCTTAGGTAATAAGTCATTATATTAGTTTTGCCGCATATCGCTTGGAGATGTGAACGCCCCGTAGCTTTGCTTTTGCCATGCGTTGAACCTTAACCGTACGAGTTCCTATTTTGAAATGTAAGTGAATATATCCGGAGCAAATAAAAGGAAAATGATTTGTTAAAATCGATCAAAGTATGTGATGAAGGAATTTCTTAATGCAACCTAATACGGACGAACGGGATGGGGGGATTGAGTTAAAGGGGGAAATCGGACAAAGGGGTGAGGGTTCAGTTGGGGCTAGCCACAAAGGCCAAGGCTAGCAATGGTTGTGGAGGGACTGATTGGCCGGCCTCATGCAATTGGAGGCGAACAGATACCTGGACTGTACGGGGGTATGTTGGGGATTGACAGCGGACAGTGCGGAGGACAGACAGGAGGGGTTGGAGGTTTCAGTGGTGCTGAAGGCCTGGTTAAGTGCAAAAGGG
This sequence comes from Rhagoletis cerasi, assembly GCA_029783565.1. Taxonomy (NCBI): domain Eukaryota; kingdom Metazoa; phylum Arthropoda; class Insecta; order Diptera; family Tephritidae; genus Rhagoletis; species Rhagoletis cerasi. Next base: position 7,146 of record JAPVRG010079701.1, read on the forward strand.
ATGGTTTGATCACGGACGGTGTTTCATATGCATAACAGTAAGCGTACCCAGCTCCACAGCGAATTCAGGGCAGCCTAAAATGGCATGGTAAGCCACAATGTAGCAAAATGCTCAGAATTAAAAGAGAAATCGATTGAGCCATGCCTGTCGGTCCGTCCTTCCGTCTGTGTGCACGATAAATCGAGTAAATTTAAGATATAACAACACAACTTGGTACGCATACTTCTATTGGTATAAGGACAGACAGTATTGAAAATGAGCTAAATCGGGCTAAAATTAAGCCTACTTTTCATGTAACGGTAAATGTCGGAAATATGAAGCTTCGATATTTCGATATTAAGAAACGGTAATTTACTCAAAGTTGGGACTCACAACAATCTCTTAACAAGAAGTAAGATTTTTATGGACTTAAGGAAAGGGGGGGGGGCGTGAAACCGCCCACGTATGACTACTTAAGTTTATATCGGTAACCGCTTCATCGATTTCTACCAAACACAGCTAAATTATTTCTTTAAGTCTAACTGAGCACATTATCGAAAAGTTTAAATATGGAAAACCCACCCCTGTTTACCACGTAACGGTAGGTTTCAGAATCGTGAAAAAAACGATGTTTAATACGTGCGCCCGGTATTTAATGTTCGGTTTCGCCCGAACTTAGACTTCTTTACTTGTTTTTTTTTCAAGTTATCATCTTCGAAAAAACCAAATTTTATAAGATTCTACATTTACTTTAGATCAAATGAAAAAAAATGTGACCAGTGTTGAGGTCAAACACCCTGAAAACAGATTGCATGAAAAACAATAAAAATACTGTAAAATATATTTGTTTCGCTTTATTTCTGCTTTAAAAAAATTATAGAAATTAATTACAACAATTCGAAAATTGCAACCACGTCAATTACGAAGTGGTTGTAATTTGTGAGCTTCTACTTAATTTGTATGTATGTATTTATTTATTGAAGCACTTAAAATCACAAGTATGAAAGTTAGCACCTGTTTTTAGTGCACTTCATTCAAGGCCAAATATATTGGCTATTATGGGTGCCGAAAAGTGTCAAGTCTGGCAAATCATCAACTTGTTTAATGCAACTGAAAAAAAAAGAAAACATAATAAAACCAGCCACCTTCAGATGTACTCATGTATACACTTGCAAACACATCCTTTCTCGGTGGCTTTGAGAACCTCCAGCAATCTCATATATTTTGGTTATTTGCCAACTTTAAGCGTAAAACAAAACATATTAGAGAAAAATAGCTAAAAGTAATATGAAAGAAAAGAAATATGTATGAAAGCACATTCCTTTGTTCATATGAGTAGTATGCTTTCAAAAATTTGTATAAGGATGGTAATGCCAACATTCATATGTAAGCACTTTTATGAAATATGAGTATGCAAGGCACACTTTTTGATCATGTACAAAAATATATTTCTCAAACCGTCTTCAAAAGAGACGTAACTCAAAATTACCCGTTTGCCATAAAACGCCAAAAACTATTTCCAAACACATGTTAATCATACGGGCAAGGGTGACTTTACATTCGATTTTTTCAACAAATTAAAATAAAATTTTTTTCCAGCTTTTGCTGAAAGGTAAATAAATGCTCTGTGAGCATTTTTAGCGTATTATTTCAAAAATTATAAATTTTTAGTTGTGACTCTTTGAAGACGGAGTGCGATATGTACTTACATACGTATATACATACTTACTCACATTAATATGCATTTACAGTATACATATGTACATAAAAGCACAGGAAAAATTTAACACCGAGTCACGTGCTGCTCTCATCAAAAAACTTTCTTTATAACACTTATATATTAACAAGATTATATTTATACATAAGTTCGCATACATCTTCGGCATGTAAGCCCGCATTCCCGTCGCAAAAATCCTTGTACATAAATGATAATTTGGCAAAATTACGAATATTGATATTTGGCTTTCACAAATATTGAGTCAAATATGAAGTGCACAAAAGTACCAAATTGACTCTCATCGATAGAGTCGTAAGCAGTAAACTATGAAATCTAATAATGCGAGTGTGCACAAGGACGGGGCTAAATTCAAATAATGTTATGCATTCTTTGCCAAATGCTTTGTTGCTGGTGACATTGGTTTCGTTTTGGGGACTGCATCGCATTTACTGCAATGTAAAAATACCCTGTAGGAAACGTTATTGGCTATGAATTATTGCTCTTTAAGTGAATTCAGGTGGCCGCTGTGGTGTAGTGGTAAGCAGTGCGCGCTTCCACTCCGCAGGCCTGGGTTCAAGCCCTGGTCAGAGCAACGACGCAAAAAAAATTTAGAAAAAAGGTTTTTTCTTAACAGCGGTCACCCCTCGGCAGGCAATGGCAAACCTCCGAGGATACTTCTGCCATGAAAAAGCTTCTCACAAAAATACAATCGCCGTTCGGAGTCGGCGTAAAACTGTAGGTCCCTCCCCTTTGTGTGACAACATCAAGGCGCACGCCACAAATCGGAGGAGAAGCTCGGCCAAACACTAACATATGTGTAAGCGACAATCTATTATTATTATTATTATTATTATTATTATTATTATTAAGTGAATTCAGGGTAGTATTGGTTTAGTTTTTAGAAAATTTATATTTAAATGTCCTTCAGATAAGCCTTCAACACAGAAAAATGGATTCGATCGAGGTCCGCTTAGCGTTGAAGGAGGAGTCGTTTGACGTGGCGATAGTTAATTTTTTGTTCCTAATGTGTGAAGTATGAAGGGAAATGAGAGCTGTTATCATGGTAAAAAAGATAAGTCTGGACAAATGAATCACCTAAATTTGATCGCAGATACGTAAACTGGTACTCAGGAGTGTCAAAATAGAGGGCAGGAGAAATGCAAATGTCTATGGGTCTGGCATTCACAATATTTCAGGCCGAGGTGCTAGCAATCTCAATTTGTGCCAGATAAAACTTGAAATAGATTAGAAAGCCGTATTTTGAAATATCTTTTCAGACAGCCAGCCGGCCATCAGAACCCAATAGGATAATTATTTCTAGGCTTATCAGGGAGTGCTCTGACAAGTTTAATGTTTTGGTTATATTTTTTCGAGAGAAAAAATAATTTTTTGTATAGAGCAACAGGCTACAGGTTCTCCAACTGGTAACCGAGCCGGAAACTCATCTTTGTCTTAAACACATCGGCCAGACTAAGACTAAAAAACATTATAATTCTTCCACTGTCGAACACTTTAGTATCAGGAGCTCGTCTTGCAAGTCTTTTGTACCATTTATAAGGGCAGCAGATGGTATCTTAGACCGGTAGGGTTAGGAACTTATCAAAGTGATACAAAAACTGCTTAAGTCGCGGTGTTCCTTATTTATATTGGAACCAATCTATTAACTTACTACTAAATAACCATTCCTTTACTAACGAAAATTTTTCCACTTGGTGAATTCACGTTGGCATCATGTACACAAATATATGTAAATGTTCCCATGTAAATATAAATTATTGGATGCATTTTTGGCAAATGCGGTTTTTGTCAATTTGCGCTCACTATTAGACGACAAACTGCAAAGCATAAAAACGGATTTGGTATGTACATTAGGGTGCATCACCAAAAAAAGTAGCGTTTTTTCCATCGAAACTATAAAATTCATTATATTTTAAGACTTTTGCCAAAATGTTTCGGAAAACTGTTAAGCTTTACGTGAGCTGGACCGATTTGAAAATAGCACCAAAAATTTTACTATACTATTTCCGTTGATAAATTTTCAAACATTTTTATGCAGGCCTTATCAGCTTAAGCCCATCTATCATCTGAGGTGATTTTTTTGGAAAAAGTATTTTCAAAAACTAATTTTATATATGAAAAACTCGATTTTTGTATGTATTTTCAAATAGGTCCCGCTCACGTAAGTCTTAATATTTTTCCCATATATTTTGGTGGAAGTCTTAAAATATAATAAATTTTATAATTCTCATGGAAAAATAGTACCTATTTTTTTCATACGGAGAGTGACTCAGCCTAATATACTTATGTAAATTACGCTAATTATATAGACAGAGTTCGCCCAGTGGTCGAAATTCAACCACCTCAAAGGTCAGCATCCTTCTACGTGAAAAATTAGGTAATTTAACGGGAGCTGTGGTTAGTTGAGGTGAAATGCGTTAACCAACGTACATAACTTGTGCTAACATAACATGAGAAAATATAATATAACATGACATAACATAGCGTAACATAACTTAACATAACATGACATGACAATACATAACATATCACAACATAATATAACATAACATAGCATAACACAACATATTAAGTTCTTTTTCTTTGCCTAGTATCTTTATCTCTATATCTTCCTTTGTCTCAATTTTGTATCTTTATTTTGATCTTTAAGTTTATCTTTATATTTATTTTTTCATCTTTGTTTACCTTTATCTTTATCTTTATCTTTATCGTTATCTTTATCTTTATCTTTATCTTTATCTTTATCTTTAGCTTTACATTTATTTTTATTTTTATCTTTATCTTCATCTTTATCTGTATCTTTATCTCTATCTTTTTCTTTATCTTTATCTTTATCTTTATCTTTATCTTTATCTGTATATTTATCTTTACCTTTACCTTCATGCTAGTCTTTACCTTCATTCTGTTCTGCATCTACTTATTCACACCCTCCTTTGCCATTATATTAAATATTTGAATTTACCTTCTTCTTTGTCTTTATCTTTACGAACCTTTATTATTATTTTTAACCTTTCCTTTATTCCTTTCTTCATCTTCATATTCAACTTTTCCTTCATCGTTGCATTAATTTCAATCTCAATTGTTCTTACACTGCTGCTTCGCTTTTCACTATCAATATTAAAGCATACATTTAGGAGGCATTTCCGCCCCAACCATGTACATGTACATGTATGGCGTTGGTATTGGTGTGATTGATTTTTTCGCTTCTTTCTAAACTAATTTGAAATTTAAAAAATGTTCTGCACATTAGCATCAAAATACTTTTCTAATGATGTATAATTGTTTATACCTTATAAGTATTAGCCGTAAAAAGGGTGTAAAGGAAACATGATTGTCTATTTATATATAAGATAATATATTTACTGCAGTCACAAGTGTAAAAATATTGATATTTTTTATGCTATGGTCTATTTATTTATTTATTTATTTATTTATTTACTTAATAAAATAAGTACTCATACATAAATAAATAAGTGTGTACTTAAACTTTTATAATTATTCCCAAATAATTGATGAAATCAATGATTGCCTTTGCACAACTGGGGTTTCGCTCAGCTAGAAATCTGTATACAAAATGGGAATGTAATTTTTGGTACCCAGATGTCTTTAAGTAATTCTTTTAGTAACAATATAAGATCACCAATGGCTTCAATTGGCTTATGTACTAAATAAAGACATACGTGTATTTAAGTGAAAAGAGATTTCGAGTATAATTCCGTACCTCTGCGCAGATATTTATGTACGACGAAGAACGTATTAAATGGGTAAGCTACCATACATACATAATCGGAAAGTAACTAACCGCTTTTAGACAACGCCAACACTATAAGCAGTTCGGTCAAATTTGGAAGATTTTTTCTGTCTTACACGAAAATATATTTTATCAAATTTCTAAGCTAAGTAAATAAAAAATCGGTCGCGGCTACCTTTTACCTTCTACATACATTCATACTTACATCATCTCATCCCCTATAAAGCCTCTTCGCTAAATGGTTATTGCCCCAATGCCTTTCCATTGTTGCTATAACAAGCATTTCATTACTTCTATTTCCTTAAGGTTGTGAGTGTTGTTTTTGTTTGGACGTTGGTATTCTTGGTGCGTGCAAAAGGTTTATGTGTCTTTGGGGAGAAATAAATTTCTCAACAAAGCAAAAAAAAATTTTTTCTTACACTTAGTCGGATTTTGATTTCGATTTTATTTTTGTTTATCGTTATTTTTATGGAAGGCGTAGGTAACGGTTTTATTCATTTTTTGATATATGTACATTAGACTGTCCCAAAAAACCAAAGTTGTTTGTTTTTGACGCATACCCCCTCATTTTATTGGTTTTATCTTAAAAAGTATCCGAATACAATTTTATGCAATTCGGACCACGGCAACCCGTGCCGACTTGCAGTCAAAGTTATCAGAATAATCTTGGTGCAGTTCGCCTGTTTTGATTATTTACTCATTTTAAATCTGTATAAGACGGTATTACTATACTCCCTACAGTATTAGGACATAATATTTAGTAAATCTGCGTTTTTTATTTTTTACCTGGTA
>JAPVRG010079733.1:328-12664 GCA_029783565.1 Rhagoletis cerasi
AACGTTACGATGCCTGAGGTAAATTCATACTTAGTTAAGGCAAATTTCGAGTGCATTTACTTATATACTTCACCTCCTGCTGCAAATAATCTTGCATCGTATTTGCAAACAACAAAATTGATATTATCAATAACAGCATCAGCATAACCATCATTCTCGCCATCAGCGCATCCATCAACTTCAGAGTTGTAGCGGCTGTTGAGAACCAAAGTCTCGATTATTTTTCCATTCGACTGCCCCTAAGTGCCTAACAAATTCACTATTGAATCTTTAATGCAATATGTCGACTATGAGGCCATTGCCTTTTCAGCCGCCTTTTCTTCATGACTTTGTTTTCTCAGCAATTTGCCTTTTGTGACCTCGATGGTTGTTTTTCCCCCTATACTTGAAATTGAAAGTAGATCAAAAAAGAAACTCAAAAAAAATCTTGGTGAGGTTGGTGGACAGCGAATAACTCTGGGAAAGTTGGTGTGTGTTTTCATATGCACCAGTGGCGAGCTCGAATTGGTTGTTGCAGGTTCACTTTGCTTTTTCTTGTTCCCAAGATGCTTTACATTTTCGTTTTAATCTTCATCAACTTGGCGAGTGCTGGTAGAAGCGCATACAGACATTTGGTGTGTGGCCCAGCCATGCACTTCATGCTTTTGGCATAAAATAATTTACTACTTTTTCTTACTGCATTTTCTCTGAGCTAAGCGAATCAAAAGCGCCGCTGATTTTGTGCGAAATTGTTGTTACTCTTTGCATGTAATTTCGGCATACTTTCCACTGCTGTTTGTTCACATTGCACAACACAAACTCTTCATCTGATTCGCTTGGCTTAGTCATATTTCGATATGCACTTACATATGCTTCTGGGGACTTACGTACATATGTAAATGTAGATGAGTACATTAGGGTTGTATTGCCTTAAAGTTGGCAGAAAGCTTGTTGCTGCGTTAAGATTACTCAACATTTTTTTGGTCGGATACAAGCCGTTCCGTTTATGTAAACCCGACTGTAATAAAAAAACATTACGTGGATGGCAAATTATTACAAAAGGAAAAAAAAAAAGTAATCCTCTCTTAGTCTAGGCTGTATACGTTGAGCCTTCTAGGTGAAAAAGCGATCAGCTTATTATCGAAAAATACCCACAGCTTAGTTCACCTGTTTTTTGGAAGAAGAGTTATGTTACTTATAGAACTGTACAATCACATTGAGCCACCCTGTCGGCAGAAAGTATGAGTAATAAAATTATAAAATTGGATATCCCAACCTTTTTATGAATGTTGGCCACAGCTATCTACAGCTAGTCAAAGCAATTTCAATATTCATTTTAATTTCGTGAAAACATAAATGAAAATAAGGGGGTGGAGATAAAAGAGAAGGAAGGGATGCTCTTCATTTTATCGCAGTTTTTTCGATGATTGAATTTGGGTAGGTCTACAAGTAGAATTTTAGTATATGTTTGTTTGTAACAAATAACTATCTGCACTTAGCTCAGTCAATTAGATTAATATAATTTATTGTTCGGCCTAAAGTTGGTATGATGGTATGAAATATGATTACGCATGGTGCAGCAGAATGCCTACATAAATATGTACGTGTACTTAAATGCTATAACCAAAATTTATTCCTCATGAGATTTAAATAGGTCGTACCAAAATAATTGAAAATTGAATATATGCAACTTGGGAAAATGCAGCCAAAATCTTGGTTGGATGTAGAAATTGAATAAGAGTTTCTGTTTAACTCGCTCACGCTATATTCTATCGGGAAATTTTAAAGTTTAGTTTAAAAAGACAGACCCATAATTGATTGATTATTTTTTTGCATAAGAATCCGAGCTCTACTGATTAGACAATGCATCTGTTACTTTTTCATGTTGTACACTTTTAGGTCAAACTGCTTTTCAGTAAGAGAATTTTGGCGACGAAAACTTAGCGATTGGCAGAATCTCACTGCAGAATAGTTTTGCTGTTCGTAAATTTTTCGAATTCAATATTAATCTACTCTGCTCGAAAAACAGCATTTGGAAAATCTAGTAGCTTAGTAGACATCATCTTGAATTTCTTAGAAAATCTACAGCAAGTGCAGGAGAGTTATGGAAATAGTAATGGGTCTTAACTCCACCATTACTTAGCGCTTGAGATATAATAGGATATGTAAGTATAAATATTCTCAAAAGTTTTGGAAAAAAGTGTTCCTTTTTATTGTGATTTATTAAACACATTTCCTTAATGAAGCAATACCCGTAAACATCGAAAGTGGAAAAAAGTAAATTCATTTTGAGTTGTGCGAGTTGAAAAGCAGTTAAGAAGGAAAGCGAAAAAAAATTTACATATGTATGTCGAAAGAGACATTGATGGAGTTATACACATATGCACTGATTGACTCATTTAAGTTGTGAAAGCAATTGGTTAATAATTGCCATGAAAGGAGCGCTGTAAGTCGTGATTACTGTAGTAAGAATGGAAATCGAATGTTTGCAGCTTGGAAATAATAAGCAATCAGTAAAAATATATGCGGAAAAATAAAAACCGTCAAACATATGGAGCGTTGCAATTACTTTTTAATTCTTGATTTCCTCAACGAATTGTAAAATATCTTCGGAACTGTCTTCATTGGCAACAAATATTGACGATGCAATAAAAAATCCCCACAGCGGCGACCCAAAACAAAACGATTTCAATAATAAAAGGGAAAAATAAATGCGACCTTAAAAAGTCAATGGCATGTAAAATAAACACAGGATTCGAATGTTCCTATTGATGCTGATGATTACAGTGTGATTTTACGTTTTTAAATTGTGAGAAGCTTTTTCTTTACTAGAAGGAGGCATTCAAGAGAACCAAAGTAGTTTTTTGTTGGTATTTGGTTTAGTATGCATATTCGGGATTATTAAAACTAAAAATTTGTTCGACCTTTTTAAGTAACCAATACTTTTATAACGACAATTTGGTAGTGAGATTGTAAATTGTTCATAAAAAATGATCGATTTAACCTCTACGTGCACACATATATGAAAATGCTTGATGTTGAAAGTCTAGAAAGTACTTACTCTGTGCCTCAGCTGAATGCATTCCTTTTTATATTTTTCCACACCTTTTGCTGCAAATAAACACATTTTTGTTAAAAACCAGAGCTCCGTCGGTCTTCTGAATGCATGGCATAAGCAGCTTAGAAGCCTACTTAATCAATGTGAAAGATACATAGAATCATGAAAAGAAGAAACATAGAAATCTAAGTAAGAACACAAAAGCCCTATTACATACGTACATATGTATGTAAGTACACCTCTGTACGAAAATGAATGCCCGAAAGTCTTTTACACTAAACTCCATTGCATGCATCGCTAGTAGCGTGCTGCCAGCCTCATTAGCAGCATCAATAGTAGCTGGAGCTATGGTTAAATATTTACCTCCTCCGAGCTCAGCGCTCTCACACTTACCAACTGTCAAGCCTAAATTATTCAAAGTTATTGCACAAAAGACTCTTGTGAGGTACTAATGGTGTTTACACTGCTCATTATAATGCCATGAATGACGTCGATAATATGTTTAAGGACACTTGAGTGCACCAGCAGAGAGTGAATGTGCCAACGAATAACAACTGGCACATGTGACACTCCACTGCACCTAACACCCGCTGAGCGTTACAGCTGCAGCTGTAAACTGAAGCTGGTCAAGTGCAAGGGACTGAATAGATGCTCGACTAAAGAAATGGATGAGTGAAAACACAGCAGTGTGGTAAAACCAAAGGAAGGTCGTCGGAGGGATGACTGAAGCGCAAATAGAAAAATGCAGCAACATGAATAATGTAAAAGACATTCGTACACTAATACTCACAACTAGAAGTAGAAAAACTTACAGCTCTTGTTGTAAATCAGATACTAAAAAGCAAACTCAAAAGATTTTGTCTTCATTTTCGTACAAAATACTCTAATGCTTATATTCGAATATGTGGGAAACAAAATGCATGAAAAGGAGAATCATAAATCCACGAAGGTGGAAAAGACAATCTGAGAAAAATGTTATTTTACTGTCTTAAAAAATATATATTTTTAAAAGATTTGTTTCAAGTTGTTTAAATGATAGGACTAGGAAAGGACTAGGACTAGAAAACGAGATAGAAGCGACGCTAATTTTGTATCTTAGCAACATCGCTAAGATTTCATTGTTCAGCAAATAGCCTGTGGCCATAAGCAATAACCGCCTAAGTCGAAAAACCTTTCGAGAAAAATTTTTTAAACATTTGGATTGTAATGTTAACCTTACGGGGAAACCAAAATATGTTCGTCTATAATTTTTTAAATAGTCTGGCTGGCGAGATGGGGACTTCACATGCACATTAGAGTGGTTCAAAAAACACTCTTTTTGTAAATTCACAAACGCTACCTCAAAATATTTTTATTTGTGATAAAAAAGAGACACTATTTTTTTGTTTTGAAAACAAACTTTTTTTAGAGGTCGCGCTGGTCGTTCTCGCAAACACGTCACCGTTGACAGTTGTTTTCGATAAGAAGTAAACTTAGTTTATTTTCATGCCAGTTCATCGAGCTTAGGAGGAAAATTGGGACATCTGGCTTCGTATTAACTATGAGATTTTCATACGGCGAAATTCAGCATCACATATAAGCCTTACTGCCGCTGCTGATTCAGCACTGTCTTCTCGCCTATCCATTATTTTTGAGAGTAACACCCAAGCACCTTGGATTTCATTTAATGTTCAACCTACAGGAACTTTGCCTGCCATGGTCGAGTGTTAAGTGCTGCATACTAACTCTATTTAGGACACAGGTTCATTTCCTGACGCAAGCAATATCTAAAAATAATCAAAAAGTGTTTTTTTCTAACGGCGATCTATCCTCGGCAGGCAACGGAAAATATCCGAAGGTAGTCCTGCGATGAACAATCTCCTCATAAATACACTTGCCGTTCGGAAGCGGCGAAAAATTTTAGATTCAAAGTCCGGTCAAACAATAAGCAAAAATGTGAGTGCCAAATTTAGATGTATATTTACTTTTCTAAAAAGTTGTGAGCTTCCTTGCCCCTCAACGCCGTTTATCATTTGAAATTATTGTTTATTTATTTTTTATTTTAATGAAGTAGCATGCTTCCCGCAAAATCGAAGAAAAAGTAGGTCACATTTGGTTAAGAGTTAGCAGTCCAATGTAATTACAGTTATTGTTTGTATACTGTATATCACGGATATTAGCAACAACTACCAGATTGTTTGTTAGCCACTTTTAATATGAACGAATTTTTACGATTCCAATTAGCGGGTAATAACTTTTCTGCTTAACTTTTTTGCAATTTGAATAAATGCAAATGTTTTACTATAAAAATAACGTGCAAAAAACTGAAGAATAAACTGGTATGTAAACCTCAAACTCATAAACGCTAGAGAACAAATACCACATCAGCAGTAAAATTGAGTAGTGGTTTCAGGATGATTTTCCATGCAACATATTAAAATGAGGTTGTGGCAGCATTCTTTTCCCACTGCTCATAGCGTATGTGTATGCAAGAAGTTTTTCCCGAGCCAAAATAGTTCAACGACCTTCTAGACGCCACGCCAGTGATGCTGTGATAAACAACGGAATTCCGTGCCAACCGACGGATGACAGGCCAATAGGCCAGTTCAAATGCACCACTAGCAGCCAACGGCGCACAGCCAACAATAACACTAACACACCTTCAAAATGTATTCTGTGGTACTTTGCTTTCATGTAAATGGTTTGTTTATTTTGTTACTTGTTCTATTTTTAACTATGCAGTGCCACTGTGAATAACGCGAGTGACTACTTTTATTTTCTGTTCTTTGCCCTTATAGCCAGCAACTGTGTTTTGAATTAATGAAATATATATAAACTTGTTTGCCTTTTGCATATGCACATGCATATGTTTGTATATACAGGGTGTCCCAGAAGTTGACGCCAAGCCGGAAACGGGTGACAGGCCAGAACAAAGTGGCGTCACTCCCTGTCTCGCTCACACTTCGTAAAATGGCTCTCTTCGTCTCACTCAAATAAGTGAAAAGTTACGGCTTCAAGGAAGTCTTGGGTACACTACAATCGTTTTAAGTAGTGTACAACATAAACTTTATTGTACGTTACTAATTTGTTTCGTTTATTACTTCAAAAGTTCGGTACAAAACAGAAAAAATCATTCATAATCTGCACAAAACTATCCAAAACAATAAATTATATGATTGTCGATGAGCAATTGTGTATTGTTTTTTGTACGGGTTATTTTCGTATCCTGGTTTTAAGTAACTAAAAAATTTTTTCAAAACTGAGTTTCTTTGCAAAAATCAAAATTGTTCATAATTTTGGAATCTTTATTAAATGCGCCAAATTTCAAAGTTACTTGCCAAACTAGTGTAGTATATTTTTTTCGGTACAGTCAGTTAAAATTGGGCAAAAACTGAGCAGTTGGCTATAAATTTTAGACGATTATTTAACAGAAGCACTACTCAGAATTACATAATAATAATAAAATTGAGAAAAAGTAGAAATTTGCAGTAACGGGATTAAAAAACCATCACAGGGTGTAGATTTGTTAGTCTTTTTTTTAACGCCTATAATTTTAAAAATACAAGACATAAATGTTTTTGAAAGTCTTCCGATTACTATTATGACCTGGCCTGTCACCCGTTCCTGGCTTAACGTCGACTTCTGGGACACCCTGTATGTATACATATGTGCTTGTTTATGAAATGCATGCCGCAGCAGTGATTACGAAATTTTTAATTTAATAGCTGGCGTCTAACTCGGTTTTATAACACCATGGTGGCCATTATGCATATAAATATGAATGTGTTTGTACATATGTATTGACAAATGATTGCATCGAAGGTTATATGTACATACGCTTTATGGTGCAGAATAAGGGCCGTATGTTGTGGCGTATTATAGCATGAATCCAATTATTTAGATAGTCAAAATGCTGTTAGGCAGACATATGGACTCAGTTAGGTTCAATTTTGTATGCATATTCAAAATGATATTTGCTTGCCTGATATAAACAAAATTGTAAAATACTTGAGCTAATGCTTTAAATAAAATAGAAGAAATTGAATAAAAGTACGACACATTTAAGATTTACAAACTAAAAATGATCTATGCAAATATCGCTTGATGAAGGAAAACTCACTTTGTCCCACTTCAGTTTCCTTTAAATATTTACATTCTGATTCAAACACTAAAAATACTACAAAAAACAGGCTTGACATAACCAGCCACAAATTAGAGACACAAGTGGTTAAGTGGGCTAAGAAGTTCACTACTCCCAAACAATGTACGTAGGCTCTTGAAGTAGACGAGCGAGCACACTTGCGCTGTGGGAAATAATACTCGCCTACCGACCATTGCATGAGCAGCGATGTATATACAAATGCACCGGTGAGACCGGAGAGAAACACCAACTGCTCACAAACATATGAATAATGGAGGTGCAAGTCCCAGTGCAACTAACAATCTCTAATTGTAAACACCTGCACACACAAACATATATGCGTGCTAATGAGCCATGCTGCTGTGACAGATACGGAAGTGCAAAGCAGCATGTGAGAGGTTAATGTTATGCTGTCAACTACCATTTGTTTACAACTTGATGTGCATATTAAAGTGTGTTATGCACTTATATTTGTACGTAGCCATGTATGTATGTAAACAATTAAGGTAAGTGTGTTTAGTGACACTTTTATGCCAATTTGCAATAATTGTTTTTGCTGTTATGCGAGTAGGAAATATGATAAACAGTAGAATGTTGCTGATGTCATGTAAAGTAAAATGTTACTCATACGACAGGTACCACCTACAGATGGCATAGTATTTAGTGATTCGCGAGAAAAGCGTTAAATTTTTATGAAAAAGCTAAATTAATGTGTAACCACAGTCAATGAGAAGTTTCATTAAAAAACGTAATAGTTCCACTTTGAATTTAATCAGGTTATTTGTGGACGTAACCGCTTAAGTGGAAATGCGCCTCGTCGCTCATGATGATTTTCGACAGCACCACCGAGCGATTATTGGTAAAAAAAAACAATTTTTCCACGCTCTTGCAGAGTATAGCGCTCCATTGCTTATCTGTTTGTATTCTGCTGTTGTCTGATTGTCGTACGACGGAATTTGCAGGAATTATAACAGCTTCCGATAGAGTGTTTAATTTTGAGCCACCTTGTATATGTAATGAACTTCATAAGTTACACCTATTTTCATCGATTTTTAAAAAGTTTATTTAAGAGCAGGATGCAACATTTCCATGCTTAATCCATTCAGCTGTTTACAAAATTAAAGCAATCCTAAGCATATGAGTTCATAGACCAGTTAAGATAACTATTTACTAAATTTTAATTTTATTTAAAAATCACTTTCTTTAAAAAATTAACTAAAAATGTGAGTTAAAACACGAATTGCGTTCAAAGTATACAAAGGGGTATTCCATAACTTGGCATACATAATTTTGTTTAAGAATGCGGAAGGTATTTAAAGTATAACCCTCTTATTCATAAAAAATAAAATAGATTTAAAGTGCTGTATAAAGTGACATTTTCATACAAATTTTCGATTTATAAAGCAGCTTAAGTCTACTTTTTTATGAATTAGGGAGAAACTTTCTAAAATGACCGTTTCTTGCGTGGCGGTGTATGAAATTTTTAAAACTGATTTTGTTACATGAGTAAGAAGGAAGATATAGCATAGGGAAAGGGGGAAAGAGAAAGAAAGCGACGTATTCACAAAGATACAAGGAGTGTATATATGTCAGCGCACAGAAATCAAGCAAAGTGTAAAAGTCAAATTAAAGTGATTTTATTTTTGTTTTTCTCGCTGTTCTGAACGCTTTGCCGGCCGCTCCACTATGCAGCCATACGTACACAGATATGTATGTTTGTACGTGTGATAAGCTACCCTGTCGGAAGAAAGTGATCCTTTTACCCAATGAACTGAACTATCAATTGAGAAAGTAGTTGGAAGCAAACTACTTTTGAAGTTATCTAAGCCAAATGCATTTGAAAATAGTTCAAATCATATGCAGAGTGGGACTATTGACTTGCTCATTGTAATTCAAACCCAACATTTGAAAACATATTTACACGTCTGGCTATGGGTGAGTGTGCAGAGGTGCTTTCTCTTATTTGTTGGCTTCCAGAAGGTCCGGGTTTGAAGACGCAAAATGCTAAAATAATAATAAGAATACACAAAAGAGCAAATTCCATGAATGTCTGTTAAGATTCCTAAAGCGAAAGAAATAAGAAATATGCATGTCCTTGTGAAAGCAGATTGGACTCGTTGGGTATGTTATTTATGTGCATGTGTGTGATTTTAAATTAAGAAACCAAATTGAAAACATTAAATAATAGCGAAATAAAGGTCAGAGGCTTTGCTAAAGAAACATCTGCTCTTTACTAACAAAAATATGCAAATGTGTGATGAACACTCAATTCTGTGGTTAACTAAACTTTTGTGCTGATAAGTGACCCAACTTAGAAACTCTCTACACACACGATGAATTTTTTTTTAAATTTTTAAATACATAAGTATAACAATTACTTTATCAGCTTTAGAAACAAGTTTTTGTGCGATACACCTCAACAAGGAAACTACATATTTTGCAAGGCGAATTCATATAAGGTGACAGCGGCAGCACAAAAACTACCCTAGAAAATTATACGCACAATGATAAAAATTACACAATAAATGTACAACAAACAATTTGACAAATTCGCCTTGAAATGAGCCGCTCTGGTAACAGCACCATATATGAATTCGCCTTGATATTTTGTTTATCTCAAAATCACAAAGCATGACTTTTTATTTTCAGTCAAATGATTTTTTTGCTGTGGGTGGTACATTCAAATATTAATAGTTAAGCGGGTGAAATACTTAAAAAAACATTTTTCTCTGAGCTCGGAGAGCACAGATATCATTATATTGGTACATTATTTAGTGCTTGGACCTGTGGAAATTTTCTGTGCTAACCTTGTTAAAAAACATTTCGGTGACTGTCCGGCCGATATGCTTCTGCATAAGTCCTTTTTAGAGCCTTTTAAATGATAAACTCGGTAGCATTCTGCTTGGCAGTTCTACAATGGATTTGATTATTACGGAATGGCTGGAATAAATACACCCACAGCCTTCATCCAGTCACTCCAAAAAGTCCTATTACAACTTATTTAGGTACAAGAGTTATGCCTTTCCTGATCTCAAGTTTATGAGTCAAGAGAAAGCAAGGCTAATGAATTTAACTTTAGCTCATAATTATGGCCTTCCGAAACGACCACAAGGCTTCATCATAAAATGCAATCCGATCTTCTTACTGACCAACTAAAAAGCATTTTTTAAATGAAGCTGGGTAACACTGTATACAGGGTGTCCAAGAAGTATCACGACAAACTTGAGGAGCAGGTAGGTGGGGTGGTGTGCTGCCAGATAAGCAAAAACTTTTCAGATTAAAGTGTCACCGTTTTTGAATTTAAAAAATTTTTTTTTTAACTTAAAAAAATCCGGACCTTTTCATGTATTTTCTTTAACAGTGTGTAAATTAAAAAAAAAAGAAAAAACAATTAAAAACTAAAATTAAAAAAAACTTTTACATGCAGTTGAAGAAAATACATGGACCGGATTTTTTCTAATTCATAAAAATTTAAAAATTTCAAAAACTTCTTGGAAAATAACTTACGTAAATCTGTGTGCACCTTTTCTGTGGAACTGCTCATAGCAAGACAAAGTGCGTATATATTTGTGGTTTTTTGATCTGGTAAAATGTTGTGCAAATTTTATACGCTAGCCTTGTATCGTACCCTTCATTTATTGTAATCAACTGGAGGGCAAACACTTTTTCATGAAGGAAAGTTGCGTTGCCGCATTTCCGGCACAGAAAAAATTTATGCTGCAACAGCTTTTTTATTTCACAGCAAATATGCTGTTTCCTGTTGCGGCAAAGCACTGGTGCTGTTATACATAAATGCATGGGTAAGTTAGCATTGGCTTCGTTGGGCAAAGAAATGTGTCTATACATAAAAATCTGTACTTGCATGTATGCCGTCACATGCCTGAAAAGTCTATTTTCATCAAAATAGGTAAACTTGTTTTCCTGCGTTCATTAAAAATTTCTTCGAATGCTCTTCTTGATTTTTTCTATCAAATAAGTCGCAAGCAAACAGTGAAATGCTGATTTGCCTTTTTGTCGGTTTTATCAATAATTCCTTCTGAGAAATTGATATGGAGTGATTCATACATATTTACGAACTTGATGGGTTTTTATTATAATCGTGAATGGTTATGCGCTGGCTACCACGGTTGCTTGTAGTTTTTGCATGGATTTAGGATTTTTCCTTCACTTTTTAATAAGCTGTTTTTTAACCCTTCTACAATGATTGGGTAAAAATGACCCAAATTTCGAGAAACAATTCTCTTTTTGCACATTTAAGTAATTCTAATCAAGCAATGGCGTAACCTATTCGTTACAACCATCAGTGGTTATGGTTTGGGTAAAAATAATTTTCTTGTTTTATTTTATTTGGTTACTAGAAGGCGAAACACTTTTTCCAAACATACAGAGCGTTTATGGGTAATTTTGACCCAAGATTTTATTTGCTTTTTAACTGAATTTTAATGCCTCAAATTAGGTATTTACTATGCTTGGCAGTGAATTTTATGATTTTAATTTAGAAAAGTGCCGAATTCAATACCAAAGGAGTTGCCAATGGCAAGAGATGCCACCACGCAAGACCAATATTATTCCTGAAAACCAAATTTTATAAATCAAACCCGATCGATTAAATTTTGACGTCATTTGGACAGAAATCAACTCAACATGGAATTCTCATATATCTGGGAAACGTAGTCTTTGCCTAGGGAAACTTTTAAACCAGGTGATGAGTTCGCAAAACTTTCTGCGAATAAAATCAGGTAACAGACAGCAACGTTTCTTTTGCCCATATACATTTAATTCAAAAACATAATGAAATACATGTGTTAGCTGCAACCAAATGCTTATATAAATACACAAAGTTGTTTTTTATAAAACTTACATAAATGTGTTCGTAATTAATTAATAAATAAAACAATTACTGAATTTAAATTAAAATTATGGGTTTCTACTTTAAAACTTATTAAAACATTGTAGGTGCGGACAAATTCGAAACAAAGCGGAAGGGTTAAAGAAGAAAAAATCGAAAAAATTAAAGTTTATTATTCTATGCAGTCAAAAATCTTCTTCTGCAATATATCTTTGATATTTGGAGCCTATTTATTTTCCATTGTATTTTTATATATCATTTGTTGCACTGTTTTCATTTGCCAATGGGCATATTTGTATATTGAGATATTTTGATTTTATTTTTGTTTAA
>JAPVRG010080486.1:1159-14354 GCA_029783565.1 Rhagoletis cerasi
AACTCTATCCAGCATTTGTTAAGGTATTAAAACAGTCTGGTAGGCATGTATTTTCTCAAGAAATTTATTACTTTTTATCCAAAACTAACTTAAATAACTTTTAATCAAAATATAAAACCGACTCCAATTGTCATATAAAAATTTGGTAGCACCGTTGATTTCTTCATGATACTATTATAAAAACTAAACCAAATTAGTATGAGTATGAGATGATGAGTTGTCGAAAACGGTTCACGAGGTCCAAAGTTATCCGATAACATATATAAAAAAAAATATTCCGACGAATTTACAGCCTTCTCCTTTTTTTTTTTGAATTCGGTTAAAAAGTAAATACGAGCAGAAGATTGTCAGCTAAAAAACTATAAGGTACGGGGAATTCTCTCCTTCCAATAAAACTATACCTCAACTGGACAGATGCACGTAATATGGGAATGCTACTTGATAAGTGCAAAACTATCATTTAATTGCTAACTAAAATTTGCTAAAACATTATCTACTGTATTCGATTGTAGCTATATTTATTAATAAAACACGAAGCCTTTAACTTTCAATCCGACTAAATTTGGTATCAACTTTTTGAAAGCAGCTGTTGAAAGCTGTGGACATAGAAAAATTATAAATGAAGTTTGGTATGGAGATAGCCGGGAAAGGCAGACAGTGGAAACAGAGAACCACTTTCTTAAAAAACCATTTAACAGTATCGCAAATTTGTTAAGCAAAATTTACAACAAGATCAGGTTGGAGTAATATGAGACTTTGGAGGGGTTTTGTATGAAAGAACAGAAATAATTAGTAGTAGCATATTCCTTTTGCTGAGCTTTCTCCCCAATTTATAATGTCCATTTTGTAGAGAAACTTTTGATCGCAGAATTAATTTTAAACGGAGGCTAAGCATTGCCTGTCCTATTATAAAAATAAAACCACACTAACCACTCAGTTACGACAGCTTTTTTATTTTTTGTTTAACAATTTTTTTTTACAAGAAGATTCACTGATATCGTTTCTTAATAAAATAAGAAAGCTCTAAACCTTGTTTTCACTCTCACAAAGTGAAAATTTAACGATTTCAAGAAGCTTGCTTAAGTATATAATCAAATTCTCGAGCACCAACTTAAGAGTGGAAAGGAAAGTGCAATAAAATTTAACCGTCCCCTTTGAGCTGCAATGGTAATCAAGGTCAACTCTTAATGAAATGCATTAGCTATGCAACAAATAAAATGCGAGTATTCGGCGCATTTGCCTAAGTTTGAAGACAAAGAAAAGCGCGAAAATAAGAAATTCAATTTCATCTCCTTAGCATTATAGCTATTCAATAAATTTATTTGTGCGGAAGGAAACTAATTTCTATTTTCCCACTTAAAGCGCAGTGGCTGAATATAAAAAGTAAAAACTGCGAATAGTTTTGCAATAAGCTATTCCTTTTTTAAATATTTAGTAAGAAACAAAAGATGTTTGAAGACAAAAAAGGAAGAATTATAATATTTTGGGAAGCACTTAATTTTTATTCATCTCAATCCGATTTCTATGCACAAGAGAGTGTTAGTAGTAATTTTATGAACAACGCTTAAGTTTTATCTGCCCGCCTTATCCAGGAGATGGCATACGGAAGTGGGCCATTTGGTTTTACCCGAGCAAAAAGTTTTGCTTTAACGTTACAACGATATTTAGTTCAGCGTGCTCACAAGTTGTTGTCATCGATGTTTTTGTTGTAAAAATTCTTTTCAAGGTTTGTTAGAATTTTTCGGCATTAAAAACAGTCTATGCAGTTTTAGTAGTAAATAAATATTTTTAGTACAACTGATTTTATATATAGGATCTGAAAGGTATGTTCAAAATATAACAGAAAAAGTTGAGGGTTTACAACAATAAATAAACGACAGGTTGACCATTAATTTTCTTTTCACACATATTGTTTGGATAGCCTAAAAAATATTCGGCAGTGCACTGTGTATACATGTCTGAGCTTTTTCGTTGTTCAATTTATGACAATTGACGCCCAGAATGCACGCTTTCTCCAATGTATTACATTTGAAGTGGCTTCTATCTAACCATTTAACCCACTTGTATGTATTGCCCTCTATATTATTAACATTTTTTTCTTTCTCGTTTTTTTTCGTCTACACCCACTTCGACCTTGATTAATCGACATCGACATGAGGTGGCAATGAAAGTTAACTAAAAGCTATAAAAGCAGCATTCTAGGAAAAATCAAGCATCCAAGCATCAAACAAAAGGACAACAGCCACCTACCAAATGCAAAGGTTGCGCGATGCCAACAAATTGCCATTAATCATTCGAAACTATTTGAAACATAAATACATACAACAGATGCACAACAACTCAACGCCAAACCAACAAGTCGCCCTTTTGGCTCCACAGGAAATGGCCCTCAATTGCTTAGTTGCGTGCTGCAAACGGAAACTGCCCCTTCTTCGGCCGCTACAGTGCCTTACTATGGTTTTCTTTACTCCAGACAATGAGCTATTTGCGACACGGCCACGTCGATTTGCCCACTACGTAGTGCAATTGACAGAATAAATTTATGTACAGGTGAGTAAAATTTCCTTCCGCTATTTATAGCAACGAGCCTCTGGATGGTGTCGTTCAAATCCCGTAATACGCCAAAAAAAAGATGGCTAATAATGCCTTCATCTTCAAAATCTCTAATTTGTTTCATTTTGTGTAACACATTTAAAGTAGTTGGCAACGCGAAAATCAAACGAGTATCGCTAAGCTGCAAAAGTTTTGTTTTCAACATATTTTGAGCGCCTCAGAGAACAGGCAAGCAGCATTCTGGGTTGCGAAAACAGCATTCAATGTAGCTGTAGTAGGTATATGTATGTACATAAATTCTTCACAATTCAGAAATAAATTCGAATAATCCTATTTTATGATTATAGCATTTAGAAATGGAAAACTATAAATTTTTCTTAATGTTATTTATTGCGTTAGCAAATAGTTTGCCTTTTATTCTGATCGAAATGGAAAATAAATCGCTGTAATGTTCTAATTCACATAGTAAAAGAATTCCACACAGAAATTGTTAAAGTTTACTAAAAAGTTTTGTGCAATCTATGCGGCAATGAAAAATTTTATAATTAACAAAGTTTTTAACAGCGAGTCAATTTCTTTGGATATCAATAAGTTCAAATATATTTACATACACTTCTCGTTGGTAATTTTTTAAGTTGTTTAATGGTTTATTAGGCTTTTTTAAAGCAATTATAAACATTTTAAAATTTATATCATAGCTAAAGTTTTATCGATTAGCGGTCGCCGCTCGGCAGGCAAAGGCATATCTCTAATGAGACTATTTGTCGTTCGGAGGCGGCGCAAAATTGAGGCCTCTGCATTTATGTTTTAGCATCAGGGCTCACGCCACAAATTTGAGGAGAAGCTCTTCCAAACACTTAGCAAAAGTGTAAGCTCCAAAATTGAATTATTATTATTAAGGCCTATCCTGAGGTCTATTTAGTAGACGCATCTTACTCCAATATTGGCACTAGACTGAACTTTTCCCTAAGAAACAGAAAATGCCCTGAATAGGATTAATACTCATTAACCTCAAACCAGCAAGGACAAATGCGTTAACATAAATTCAATTGTCGCAGGATTATGTCCACTTGATCTCGTAGCCCAAGAATTGCACGAAACAAGGAAGGTGAACCGTGACCAACCACGCACAGTACACAGCGCAGTTAAAGCCGCAGCAAAAGAATGCTCTGAAGCACAGTGGCAGATACGGTGGGACAGAGCAACAAAGGGCAGTGGACTTACCGCCTCATACCAAAAATTGGCACTTGGCTTAGCAGACAACACGGCACAGTCGACTACTATCTGACCCAGGTCATCAGTGGACACGGATACTTTAAAGCATACCTTTATCGCGTTGGACATGCACAAAACCCTTATTGCGAGCAGTGTGGACCGACGGTCATTGAAGACGCCGAGCACGCATTCTTCAAATGCCCCCGCTTCAACTCCATGAGATCCGCACTTAATACTAAACGTGGCTCCTGTATAACACCAGAAAATATGGTAACGATAATGTTAACGAGCGAGGACGCATGGAACGATGTCTGCCATTTCTCTGCCAAAGTGATAAAGGCCCTTCGACGCAACCTAAATTAGCAGTCGCCACAGTTTAGGCGCAACAAGTCCGTTTTCTTGAGAAGTTACGGCGTTAAGAGGGCGAGCCTCTAAAAATCGAATAAGTGGCATTAAAGTGCTATATCCGGACTATAATTTACTTAGATACGAACTTCCTAGTAGGACAATCAAAATGGATGGGTTGGTTTAACACCAGATCAACTTAAACAGTGGGTGGTATCATGTAAACAGTAACGGACGTAGAGCTTCGTGCTCAAACCGCCTCCCGACGAAATACTTGACGGTGGTACCGGGGGGATCGGTACATAGACGGTAGGAGGTTTAGTGGGTTAAAGTCTCACACTGACTGGTTTGCGGTTTAGGCTTTCGATGCTTCCTCCTCTAAAAAAAAAAATATTAAAATAAAATAAAAAATGCTCGCTGTCGTTTGCTACAAACGGTGAGCGGCTCATAAGTGATTTTGTCGTGATAGCGTAAAGATGGATGGCAAAGATGCGGACGATGCAATTGAAATGCTTATGACTGAGGTTTTTTTATGTATCTGTTACTTAAATTTATTTATATTTTACTTGTAGGTATTTACATACACATACATATAGCAATTTAGCTTCATTTATCAAAAATTCAATTAACCCACATGGCTTGGATGCATTTATCCGCCGATGTGCACACTGCAAGCATCAGCACAAAATGAGGTTGTTGTTTTTGTTTCCAATGCGATGCTCGCCAAACACGCTACAAACGACGAACATGCACCGCAAGCTGAGCATGTGCGCGCAGATGTTCGTCGTGTGTAGCTACTTTTAGAGCGCGTGATATTGGGTTTAACAATGCATTTGACTTCGTACTTCTGCATGACTCCATCAAAAATTATGGTTGAAGAAATTACAGACGATAAAATTAAAACAATTGCCGCTGATTTGAAACTTTTTGAGCTGTTCTCAAAAACGAAACCATCCGAAGTATTTCCCGCGCCCACCAAATGCAAGCGCTTGATAAAAGTTGCGTTCCAGCAGCAGTCCGATTAGCAGGTTTTGCAGGATTTAGTCCGAAAAGCGTTCCAGCAGACAAATTTCCTGTAACTGAGAGCACTTTTGTCAGAGCAAAATATGCTTACTCTCAGTAAGAAGTTGCAGGATTTAGTCCGAAGTTTTGCTTCCGGCAAATTCATGAAAACTCTCAAATGAAGAGCAGGGTTGCACTCGTAAACAACAAATGAAAGAGCTGAAGCAAATACTTTTAGCAAAATAGAAGCCAATTGCGCCAAAATAATAAAATATTTTAAGAACGAAAAATGACACTGAAGATGGCACAACGCCGAAACCGGTTTGTCTCCAAACCAAACTTGACAAGAGATGACGGAAATTCGTTCCAAAGTAAATCATTTTGCCACCCTGTCGGAAAAATCAACCAACACCAACAAGTAATTATATCTTCTAATTTCAAGGAGTTTTTTTATTGCCTTCATGTATTTTAAGGCAATGAATTTCAACATTCTTGAAGACTCTGATAACGACAACATTTTACACGGTGTTGTGGCAGAACTTATGGACGAATCGGATGATGAGATATACCAATTTATAGCGGCAGAATTCTCCGCTATAAATTGGTATATCTCATCATCCGATTCGTCCATAAGTTGATGATGAAGCTATTATTGGAAAAATAATAAAAGTTTTGAAAAGATCACCAAGGAAAAGCATTCAAAACTATTTCGAGGTTGTAATGCCCACATATACAAACGAGGAGTTTGTAAAGCATTTTCGCATTTCGAGGGAACTTTTTAACAATTTGGCATTGAAATATAAGGCATGTGAGTCTTACGAAAACCTACGTGCGCCTAATCGCTTGTCAGCAGCCAAAAGTCTAGCCGTGTTTCTATGGTTTGCCGGGCATGAAGCGTGCAGCTATCGTGACTTGTCTGATCGCTTCAATATTACAACATCTAGCGTTTGCCGTATTATTGATAGACTCTCGTTGTTTATAAGTGGGATGAGCACTGAATGTATTAAGTGGCCCAGCAACGAGAGGAAAGAAGAATCCACTAAATATTTTTCCAAGTTTGGTTTTCCGAAAGCAATAGGTAATAGAAACATTAAACCAAATTATGTATATTATTAACTATATTAAATATTTGCATATATGTGCATTTATGTTTTAAAATAAGGCTGTATAGATGGGACGCATATAGTGATCGACCCTCTCGCTGAACGCAAAGATGACTATATTGACAGGAAAGGCAACGTGACACTTGTTATGCAAGCAATTACTGATGAAAGGAAGAAGTTTATTGATGTTTTCATAGGATTTCCGGGTTCAAGTCACGACAGTTGGGTTCTCCAAAACTCTAGCGTATATTGGAATCATCTTTATGTGGAGGTAATAATGCATGATGCGTACATTGATTCATATTTAAAACTGTCTATGTTCCTTAGGTTACTATTTGCTTGGGGACTCTGCTTATCCATGTAGTGACTTTATTATTACGCCATTTAAAGATAATGGACATTTAACAACTGACCAAAAGAATTTTAACATACAACTAAGCAAAGGTCGCGTCACAGTGGAGCATTCGTTTGGCATACTAAAGCAACGATTTCGACAACTATACTATTGCAAATTGAAAGGCAGTAAAAAGTTGTGCCATTTCATAGGATCGTGTTGCGTCTTGCATAATATCGCCAATGAAAATGATTTTGAATTTGTAAACGAGGTTAGTAATGAGGAGTCAATAGAAAATGAGAGCTACGAACCAGTAAGAAGTAATCATGTTAGAAACCTCCTTTGTAATGAAATGAGAAATAAAAGACGGAATTAAATTAAATTTGGATATAAACTTAACAGAAAAGGTCTGCATACCATAAAATTTGGTTGTTTTTTATAAAAATATGAATCGTGCTTAAAATTATTTTAAATGTTGATTAAAAATCGTTGAATTTTCCTTAATTTTGTATAAAACTTGAAACCTAGTTTATATGAATTTGTTAAAAAAATAGGTCGATCTTCCACTCAAGTATCGATATGTACATCTGCTTATTTAATTTTTATTAAGATTTTAAAAATAAATTTTTTTCTGTGCATTTAAAGCCATAAGTTAATTACATATTGACTTTTTAGCTATAATTTCCAATAATTCTAGCTTTCGGTTCTCCCGTTCCTCTTTTTTCTGATCCCTTTCCTCTTTTTTCTTTAGAAAGCCCAAAACTTGTTCATGGTACTCCTTTCTTTCCTCAGCTATGTTTGTAAGTGTTTTTTTTGCAAATCGTCAATACCAGTTTTTCGCTTCTTCGCTGATGAGCAGCTTGGGATATCATCTTGTAAGAATTACAAGAATATATGAAGGGGTTAGAATCATAAGGGTATAAGTGACATTTTTTGAAAATATAAGTTATACCCATATTTGTATAGTTAAATATAGTGTTTATTTGGTGACAAAGAGATTCAAGTCATTTCGGACATTGTAGTGCCATCAATTGACCGGGCAATAAACGTACTAAATGCATTTACGCGCAATTTACAATAAGTAATCAACTTTAAACTTAATTATCTCCAAACAATGTCAGACGTACTTAGATCCTTTTGATTCTAACCCCTTCATATGTAAGTAATGATATACATATGTACATATTTCTGTGAGTGTATATGTACCTGCAGCAGACTGCTCCACATCCGAATTTATTTCCGTATTCGTAGTCTGTATTTCAGAGCTTTCCCAAAGGAAATCTGGGTTGACGCTCCGCTTTTCACCTAGAATAGTATCCAGCTCACTGTAAAGTTTCTTAGTTATTTATTGTTGTTTCTTCCGGTAGGATAAAGTTGTGTTTTGGAATGAATTTCGGTCATCCGACATTGAAGATGACCCAACGCCAAAACCAGTTCTTCTCCAAACCAAACTTGACAAGGGATGACGGATATTCGTTCCAAAAGAAAATGAAAAAGCAATTGAGGGATTCACAACGATGTCGTATTGTTGCATGTCGTAAACTTTAAAAGCTTTAATAAATGTTTGGAGAACTCGAAACCACAACCAACTATGTTTTAGCACTGCGAAAATGCATAATATGACTTTGATGGTACCTTGCGAACACCCTTACTATACTTTTTAGGCGTTTAAAGTTTACAACATACAACAATACGACACTTACGACATAGTTGTGAATGCCCCAAATAGTTATAATTATTCACTAGCCTTTGATAAAGGCATGTTTGTCTACTTCGACCGCTCAGCCTGTTATTCAGAGAAACTCGTTTATATTGCCGCTCCAATGATCTAAACTTGTTTTCTATTTGCACTGCATTAAAGTTGTATCCCTTCTCCTTCTTCGTCTGTTCGATGACTTTCCACATCTTCGCCTTATTTTTGAGAGACGGAAATTTTCCAACTTTAGGGCGGAGCTCTTCAAGCGTGGTATTTTGAAGATATAGCAGCATAATTTATAACCGGCCGGCCAATTGCCTTGTATGTTGCCAACAACGTTTCTTTGCATTTGCCCCAAGTGCTCCCGGCCAGTGACTTGAGGACTTTGTTGCGGTTCTGTACTCTATTGAAAATTGCGGTTGTTAGGTACGTTCCCTAATATGGTTTGATTGTCGGCATTTCCAGTTCTTAATAAAATAACATATAATTGACCATGTGTAAAGCATTCTGAGCGCAAATAAATTTCCACTAATTAAAAAGTTAGCCTTGAGCTTTGTTAATTGTAATAGCTAATGAAACCTTTACAGGAAACTGAAGACGTTTGTACTGAAATGGCACGTCTGTTGGAATCAAAGGTATACGCGGAATATACGCCGTTTCTCCGGCTGCTGATCCTGTAAGAATAATGCATTCTATAACATTGCTATGCAATTATTGTACTACCAGTCGTGTGCCATTAAAAAGTGCTGGTGGTCGAAAAATACATAGAAATATAAATGGAACCCCATTTGTAAGAGTTAGTGAGTGAGGTGGTAAGCCAGCCGAAGTGGAAATTTTGAATATGCAGTTATTGTATGCTTTATATGGTCTAGAATCTGTAGAACAGTCGAAAAAATGTTTAAAAAATTTTGTAATTTTGTTGCACAGTGTAATTTTTTTAGACAAAAAATTAAAAAAAAACCCGTCGACAATCTCTTGATTTTTAGCTCCTAAACAATACCCCGTTTAAATTTTAAAAATCGGTTAAGTTTTGTGGCCTCTAGGTGGTTTTGAACCAAATATGCCTCTTTGCGACCACTGTGCCACGGGGGGTGCGCGCGATCGTTCGTCGTGCGGTCTTCTTTCGCGTCGGTTGCTGCGCCTGGTTACGCGGGTTCTTCTGCGCCTTCTTCTGGGCACTTTTAGTCGGTAGTTCGCGCCGCGTGACGCTCCTTGGGGCCTTTATGGCCGATGTTCGCTGCTTGGCCTCTGTTCCTTTGGACCCGTGCGCGCATGGCTCTTAGCTGCGACATGCAGCAGCGTGTAGTGCGCTACCCCGCAGGTCTTGCAGCTGCCTGGTGAGTCGCATTCCCCGGTAGTGTGGGTGATCGCAAGGCAGTTGATGCAGTAGCCCTGTGCGCGGGCTACTCCCAAGCGTTGTGGCGGCTTCATCGCCTTGAAGGCCGGGCACGTCCGCAAGGCGTGGTATCGGTGGCAGAGCCGGCATTGCAGGCAGTTATCTGTCTCCACCGTTGGAGCCAGGGGGCATGCCTTCCGTGCTGCCATGATGTCTTCGATCTGGAAGTAGAAGCAAAGGCAGAGAAACGAGAAGTACTTGGGTACAATATTTAAACGGGAAGGTAAGACCCTTAATATACAGGGGGAAAGTGTGTATATAATTATTTGTTGTGCTTTGCGCAGATAATTCTCCGTGGAAAGGAAGCACAGTTGGACAAGTGGCCGCGTGATAACTCCATTTTGTGTACGGATTTCTACGACACGTATGCGGTTATCAGGGCCATGGCGAACGTTTTCGATTCGTCTCAATCGCCACTCGGTGGGGGAAGCGAATCTTCTTTGACCACGATGAGGTCGACTGGCTGAGGATCGCGTTGTGGGGTTTTCCACTTGTATCTTTTCTGAAGATATTTGAGGTAATCTTCTTTCCAGCGGCGACTAAATTGGTGGTGAAGTGCTTTGAGTTTCTTCCACCGGTTTAGTAGGGGGAGATCTTCCGCATTAGGCTCGGGAATGGCACCTCGAATGAAGTGACCCGGAGTAACTGCTGTAATATCAGCTGGGTCTTGGGAAAGTTCGGACAGAGGCCTCGAGTTGAGGACTGCTTCAATTCGCACCAGAAGCGTCGTGAATTCTTCAAAGGTAAACTTGTGGGTTGCAACGGGTTTCTTTAGATGGATTTTAAAGATTTTCATTGCAGATTCCCACAAGCCGCCCATGTGGGGGGCGCTGGGTGGTATATATTGCCAATTGATGCCTTGAGGGGCATATTTTCTGACAATGTCTGCGGAACATTCGTTAAGGAATTTATCGAAGTCGTGTTCTGTTGCGCGCTGGGCGCCAATGAACGTTTTTCCATTGTCGCTCATCATTTTTAGGGGAAACCTCGTCTGCCAACGAAGCGGGCAAACGCTGCTCGAAAAGCCTCGGTTGTAAGATCCGAGCATAGCTCGAGATGCACTGCCTTTGTGGAAACACAGGCAAAAACTGCAACGTATCCCTTAATAAGGGTGGTAGATCGGGCGCCGATGCTTTAATTTGGAATGGCCCAGCAAAATCTACTCCAGTTGTAGAAAATGGGAGTGAGAAACTGCAGCGCTCAGGGGATAGAGCGGCCATTATTTGGGTGTGTGTTTGTTGCTTGTAAAACGTGCACAGTTTGCATTGAAAAATGCATTTTTAATTAGAGGTTTTAGCTTTGGTACGTAGTACTCTTGCCTTACCATTTGGAGCATTAAGCGTGTAGAAGTCCGTCTTTGTCCAACGAAGGATTGAGAATGAGAAGAGGACTTTTTTTGTTAAGAGGCTTTTTATCTTGCAAAGCGCTTTTTTCGCTTGGGAAATGGCGTGATTGCGCTGCGTTGATAAGATGTATTTTTGCATACTGAAATTCGTTATGTGTCAGATGTGGATTAGTGATTGTAGCTAACCCCTTTGATTTGTTGCGGGCATTGCTCACGAAGCGGAACATATATGCAGTCACGCGGAGTGCTCGAGAGAAAGAAGAAAAGCGATCAAAAAAATTGACCTCTTCTTCGAGCGCGTGATATACCTCCACCTTGCGCTTTTCTGGTGGAGATGCACTGCAAGCCTTTGACCTTGGCCATGCATCCATGTGGTCCGTGCCACCGGAGTGGGGAATTTGCCAAGTCCTGCGGTTTGCAGCCACGGGTGCCGAGGTCGGCTGGGTTGTCTTGGCTGGCAACATGGCGCCATGTACCGGTTGGAAGATATTCCCGGATTTGGGAGGTACGATTGGATTCATACGTCTTCCATGTACATGGTGGTTTTTCAAGCCAAGCTAGCACAATCTCTGAATCTGAATATAAGAATGTGTTGCACGATTCTAGTTTGAGCTGTTTTCGAACAGTTGTGACCAGCTTTGCAAGTAAGACTGCACCACAAACCAAGCGTGGCAAGCTTACCGTCTTCAGTGGTGCGACTTTGCTTTATGCAACCAAGAGAGTGGAATTTATTTGGTTGCTAGCATCTACGCGGATGTAAATCGCTGCGCAATATGCTTTTTCTGAGGCATCACAAAACCCATTTAGCTAAGGATATAGGTTTGGCACATTCATCCCAATCAACGCCATCCAGCCAAAGTTCTTGGAGCAGAATCTTTGCTTGAATCATCACTGGCGATAGCCATCCTGCCGGGTCAAAAAGTTTTGCGACAGAGGATAAAACTTGTCGCTTTGTGACGGCATTCGTTGTCGATGCAGGCAGAATGGTGTAGGAAAACTTATCGGTGAGAGCGTTCCATTGTATACCAAGAGTTTTGGTAGTGGAAGCGCTCTCAAATTTCAAAAAGCTGGAGTCGAGAAGATCCTCCTTTGGAAATTTTTCTAAAATGGCCGGATGATTGGCCGTTAGTTTCTTGAGTATGAAACCAGCTGACTTCAGCGCTTTGATCACTTGAACAAGTGATTCAGTGGCGTTGTCAATATCATGACTTCCGGATAGGATGTCATCCACATACGTTTCGGTTTTAAGTATTGTGGCCGCCAATGGAAATGTCGCTCTCGTGTCATCTGCTAATTGATGCAGGGTACGGATATCGAGGACAGGAGAGCCAGCCGATGTGCGAAATAAGATTCGCTGAAAATCTTTATCGTCCTCTTGGATGAGTATTTGACGATAAATTTTTTCAATGTCGCCATTGAACACGAATCTGTCCATTCGCCACTGCAGAATGAGCAGCATGAGATCTGGTTGGAGTGTGGGACCAGTGTGCAACACGTCATTCAGGGATTTTCCTGAACCAGATGTTTTTGAGGCGTTGAATACCACGCGATCTTTGGTGGTTACCTTATCTGGTTTGACAACCGCATGATGTGGCAAGTAGAAGGAGAAATATTTGCCATTAGAAATTATCTCGCATGGCTTTGTGTGCTCCATATGACCGAGGTCGAGATACTCCTGCAACACATTATTGTACATTGTGCCTAAGTCTCCTTTTTTCTGAAGCGATCGCTCCATACTTAAAAATTGCTGGAGTGCAGCTGACCGAGAGTGGCCTAGAGACAGATTGTTTGGAAATTCTTCCTTGAATGGAAGTCGCACAATGTATCGACCGTTTGGGGCACGAGTCGTTGTTGTTGCATACATATGCTCGCATGCCTGATCTTCAGGTGAAATTTGTGGAGGTTGTGGAATCTCCTCCTCTTCCCAAAACTTTCGAAGCTGAGAGCTGAGAGTTGCATTCGAGCACTCTTCTACTTGTGTCGAGAATGACACCACATTTTTGGTTATAGGACCACTGAGAATCCAGCCAAATATTGTTTTTTGCGCAAGTATAGTGTAGCAAATCTTTTGTATACCTTCCAGCAGGATTTGTGGAAGTATATCGCTGCCGATTACCATATCAGTTTGAGCTGGTATGTGGCAACTTGGGTCAGCAAGTTCAAGGATCTTGAATTGCTGCCAGTTTTCACGGCTAATGGTGAATGT
>JAPVRG010080496.1:0-11009 GCA_029783565.1 Rhagoletis cerasi
AATTTTCATTAAAACACATACTTACAAACTAAGTGCAAATTTGAAATAAATCACTTTTTTAATACAACGATTTATGTAAACCTCGATAAATTTCATTTAAACGGGTTAGGTTCAATGAGAAAGGGTAGATAGTTGAAATGACCATATTTCCTTTGAGAAGGTCCAAAAGAAAATTACACTATAGGTTATTGGCTACTGAAGTAAATTCATTGATGTCTCAAAGGTCAAGACAAGACCAAAATATGGGGTTTATGTAGAAACTCCACAGTGACTTGTATGGTTACTTGAAAGCATCCGAAGACTGCTCTTAGAGAGGGTTTTTAGGTGCTTAGTATTTTTGAAGTTAAGACACATTGTGTACGCTCTCTTGCTGCCGTTTATCTACCCACTAAGCTGGCCGGAACATTTATGGAGTAGAGAGAATTTCGTCACGCAGGGTCATATATGTATAAAGCTTCAAGCTCATCTCTGCATATATATGTACGTCTTTTTTTTGTATAAATTTTGCTTAAAACTATTCGATTGCCTCCTCATCAGAATATGGCATTTGGTACAGGGCCAGCTCTCGTTCTACGCTTACTCTACAACAATTAACAACAACCTTCGCTGAGAAAAAAGGATCTCGAAATTTATGCCGACAGATCCTAAAGGAAATATCATCAATGCAATGGGATAATGCGCGGCAAATAACATCGTTTCTGTTCGATCCGTGAGCACCGTGGACAAATCTGCTAACCTCCGCTTTAGCTCACTGAAAGGAGATCCCGCCTAGCATACTAGCCATTCGCTGAGCCGTGAAAATAAACGCTGATGAACTTTTCTAGAAGAGGGTTTGGCAAAGGAAAACCATATCATCTAGAAACATGGAGAAACTAGGATCGCAGCTCAAACCGGTCCTACTTTTTAGAGAGGAGAGAGAGGCAGCAAATGGTCTAGACGGAGAAGACGCAGCCGAAATGACTGCCTGAGCCATTTTCCCCAGACAGCCGAGTCTACGTAACCGGAAGATCTGGGATTACATATGTATATCTGGCTACGGACTGTCACTCCAACTGTGTAGTCTAGTGGGCTCTGCCGCTTTTATGACAACGTCAAAGAGTAACCACTGCATCTATTTATTGAGTGCGGGTGGCCTCGCAAGAACACGTGGAAGGAGTTTTGACTGCATGTGGCCAAAGAATGAGCACATGCAGTTCCTGCTTTTAAAACCTATCAGGTAGCTTCTGCAATTCACTTCCGAGTGGATTTGAACAAACCGAACTTTGACTACGACATTCGGGGTTCTGTGTTTCGCTTTCCGAGTTTTATTTCCACTTTTACTCGGATTCCAGAACCTGCCTGTAAAACTCGGAAAGTGAAACAGGAACCCCGAATGTAGGATTCAAAGTGAATTGCAGAACCTGCCTGTCTATGAACTGTCTAGGCTTAGAAAAGGTGATGTGAAGAGTTAAGGGAACAATAGATCTAGTTATATAAAAGTAATTTTACAACAATAACGGTGATATAAGAACCTTAATTTAAGAACAAATTCATGGGATTATTGAAAATGTAGCTCTCAATTAATATAAACTCGACTCTAAAGTTAGTAGCAGCTTTTTTTTTTGACAGATACTCCATTGAAAGTTGTGTCAAAAAGCTGCTACTAACTTTGGAGTCGACTTTATTTAGTTGTCCTGGCCAGTGTTGCCACCTGTAAATATTTTCAGGTCCCAAAAATCCTACCAAATCAGTTTCAAAACTACCAAAAAATTGTTCATCATTAACCGGCGGGAGTGGGGTAACAAAATGTTACAAAGAGTATGTGAAAGGGTATGACATACCCGCATATAAAATATGCTCTGAAACGTATATACCTTACTGTTAGCATTAAATAATCTGTTGTAAGTCCGATCAGATTTTTTAACGGCGTAATTTTTGAATCAAAAAGTCTTTAATAAACTTAAAAATTGACATCGCATCTGATTTCCCAAGCCCCAAAAATGCAAAAAAGCGGTCATGAACTACGCTGGCGTTGTCGACATATGTATCTTGCAACAAGCACCAAAAATTTCTTCACTGATTCGTCGATTGTTTCATCAACTGTTAGCGAACATTTTCTAGATCGCGAATTAGCTATGGTTTTTTCAATTTAATGTTTTCCTATAGCTCAGCGATTTGAGTCGACTTTATTCTTTATTCTCAAAAAAAGTTTGCCTACCAAGAGCTTCATCAAACCATCCAAACTACCAAAGGAAAATGAAACTACCAATTTTGGTCAAATTGGACCAAAACGGCAACTCTAGTCCTGGCGGCGATGACATTTCTCAAATAAAAGAAAACAAAGCCGAATAGGAGGTGAAAGAAGACTGTGAAAACAGCTACTTTTTTAACATTAAATTTTTCCATAATTGTAAAAATCCGTGATTTATAATGAAAATATATATAAAAAAATGTTAAAAAACGGTGATTTTCGTGAAAAATTAGTGATTTTCAGTTGCGCTTGCCCCGAATCGGTTTGGGACATTGTTGCACTACCGCTGAACCGGTTGGGGATATGTTTT
The DNA here is from genome assembly GCA_029783565.1 of Rhagoletis cerasi. Classification (NCBI taxonomy): domain Eukaryota; kingdom Metazoa; phylum Arthropoda; class Insecta; order Diptera; family Tephritidae; genus Rhagoletis; species Rhagoletis cerasi. The sequence goes on from JAPVRG010080496.1 coordinate 2,541, forward strand.
CTATCTTTTCATCGTCCCCAAAAAGCAACCTTGTAAACACAACAAAACAGAGAAACAAAAACGAGGTGGAAGCAAAAAAAAAATTAATTGACAAAGTGAAAGAAAATCCACGCATTTTATGAAATTAATTTGTGAAAATTAGGAGAAAGGTGCTCATGGTCTAGAAGCAACCCACGAATACACGATGAGCGAGGGTGTTGATTCTGATCAAGCTCTTTACGCAGCTCTGCAGCAGCATTTTGGCCACAGTAGCTTCAAATCGGATTTGCAGGAGAATGCCATAAAATGTGCCGTGGAAAGTAAGTTGTTGTGCCGCTTCAATATGCGTGAATGTTTTATTCCGAAATATATGTATTTCAAACAGGGAAACGCGACATTTTTGTGTCCATGCCCACCGGCTCGGGCAAATCGCTGTGCTACCAGTTGCCAGGTGTGTTGTGCGAGAATCAGATAACTATAGTGTTCTCCCCGCTGCTGGCGCTCATCAAAGATCAAATTGATCACTTGGGTAAACTAAAGATACGCGCTGACTCTTTGAACTCGAAAATGACGACAAAAGAACGTGATGCCGTCATTAGCGACCTGAAAGCCGTGCGGCCCAGCATACGATTTCTGTACATCACACCAGAGCAGGCGGCAACGCTATTTTTCCAGGACCTACTGCAATCGCTGGTAAAATTCGATAAGATCGCCTATTTTGCCGTTGATGAGGCGCATTGTGTGTCACAATGGGGCCATGACTTTCGGCCGGACTATCTCAAACTTTGCACGCTGCGACGTAAGTACCCCAACATCGTTTGGATGGCGTTGACTGCGACCGCATCGCGGCAAGTACGCGAAGATATTTTCCAATATTTAGCACTCAAACTGCCCGTTGCCAAATTCACAACGCCAAGTTTTCGGAACAATCTCTTTTATGACTTAGTTTTTAAGAATTCCATACAAGACGATTTCAAGCATTTAGCTGCATTTGCATTGCATTGCTTCGGCGACGTTGATGAGTTTAAGAGTGTGCCTGCGCCAAAACGTGGTTGTGGCATTGTTTACTGTCGTACGCGAGATACCGCCGAACGTGTAGCGCACGGGATATCGAAGCAGGGCGTAGGTGCTGTGGCATATCATGCTGGGCTGAAGACGGCCGAGCGCATAGAGGTGCAGGAGCAGTGGATGAATGGCGAGTATCCTGTGATATGCGCAACCAATAGCTTTGGCATGGGTGTGGACAAGCCTTCAGTGCGTTTCGTAGTACACTGGGATGTGCCACAAAATGTGGCTGCCTATTATCAGGAGTCAGGACGCGCTGGGCGTGACGGACTACAATCCTATTGTCGGATCTATTATGGAAGGGAAGATGTAAAATCAATACAATTTCTTTTACAAAATGATGTCAACCGTGCGAGAAGCTCAACTTGCTCCGGAAAGCAGGAGAAAGCGGATGTTAGTATACTGATAGTCGTTGAATTTTTAAAATAAAATAATTTATCTCTATTTTTCTTTGTTTGAGCGCAGCGTGCAGTGAAGAATTTTGATGAAATTGTCAGCTTCTGTGAAAGTTTACGCTGTCGCCATAGACTGTTCTCTGATTATTTTGGTGATCCACCGCCAGAGTGCATTAATCAATGCGATGTGTGCAAGAATCCAAAGCAAATTGAAAAGGCATTGGAAATGTTCCACAAGCTCTGTATGGATGGACGATTTAAATCTGGTGTATCACTCGAAGATAGCGCAGATTTGTATGAAGGTGAGCCGCAGTAGAAGTATTAAATGAAAGCATCATTATTATGTAATAAATCAAACACAATTTCCAGGCGGTCGAGCTGCTGCAAAAAGGCTAAATGACGACTACGGCAGTAATGATTCCGACGAAGGATCAAGAGAAAGCCATGAACAAATGGCAAAGAAAGCCAAGCGTGAGACAGAAGATTTTATACGAAAGCAATTTCAGCTACGCAAGCAACTGAGTGCCGCACGCGAATTGGAAAAAGAGGAAAATTCCCAGATAACACGTGTCAAATATGCACCTTCTAGCGGTGTCAAGGTGTCAGGACTCACAACAGCCATACGTGAGAATTACTTAAGTTCACTTGTTAGTGCGCTGAAATTGAATGTTGAGCAGTGCAAAGAGGATGATCCGCGGCGGGATCTACGTCATCGTGATTTTGAAGCCATAGCCATTGACATCGAGTACGATTGCTTTTCCAAGGTGAAGGTGGTAAGCCTGTATCGGCATTCTTTAGCAAAAGAGGTAAAGTATGCGAAAGTGTTTTTTAGTCCTTTTAATCAATTGCTTCCTATTCACAGCTCGCTGCTATACGCCAACAGACAAACAAAGAGTTACTCATGCCCATCCTCAGAGACTACGTGGCACGCCCTGAGACAAGTCAAAAAAGTGTCTGGACGGGAGGCAGCGTTGAGTATTTCGAAAGAAAGTTGAAGGAGTTGGAAGACTCTCGCCCGTCATCGCCTAACACAACTGCCGTTGGGAATTCTTCGAAGGATATACCCAAAGCATTGCGTCACAAGAAGAGTTATAAGCAGGACACCGTTACACAGACGACCATTGGCAGCTTTTTCGAGAAAAATGAGAAAATTAAAAGCGAAGAAGCAGATTGTTCGCCAGTAAGCAGCAGCGGAGAGAGCGAATGTATGGAAACCAATGAAAACGGCAATGTGAAGACGGAACACGAGGGGTTGGAAGCTATGGAGCAAGAGAAAAGTGAAGAAAGAAAGGAGGTTGAAAATTCTGGAAATTTCAAAGCAGAACCGTTAAAGGAGGATAACTCTTTCGGAGAGGACAAAGACGAAACCATAAGAAATGAATCAGCAAGCTTAAAAATAGATGATGATCTTGAAGATATAAGTGACAAAGACATAAACTCAAATGAATATAAAATGAGCGAAGATGATGAAGTGCACGGCCCAAATGAGGACAAGAAGGTCTATTCCGATGTGCATGTCACCCAACAACAAAAACCTCCTAATACCAAAATTGATAAATTGTTTGGCAACGAAGATTGGGATGATCCTGCAGAGGAGCTGTTAGAAAGCTCCATCAAGTATAATACAAGTAAAAAAGAAGATGGCAAAATAAAGACACCATTCGGTGATGAATCGGATATATCCACTGCGATCAAGTCAGACAGCTCCACCAGAGGTGGCGCGCGCAACGGCGATGATGATGAGGATGATGATGATGATTACTACGACATGCAGTCCCTACACAAACGAAAGCACAGAATGTCACACTACACAAAATCGAAAGAGAAATCGCCTTTGCATAGTTACAAGTCGTCTGTGAGCTATGACGCTTACTATCAATCAGCTTCATCCAGCTCAATCTCACACCATCACAAAGCATCAACTAGTTCTACTCTAACATCGCATCAATACAAATCAGATTCATCCTCCAGCAGTTCATCATCACGGCGCAAACACAAACATAAGCATCACTCAAAGCACAAGCACAAGGATGACGATTTGGATGAGCTGGATATGTACGAGAGTTCCTCCTCGGCTACAAAGTGCAAGTATAAGGACGCCTTTGAGGATTCGGTCAAGTACGAAAAATCAGTGAAGGAAAAGCTAAAGGCACTGCGCGCTGAATGGCAGGAGTTTGAGGGCGAATCTGATAAGAAATTAGAAGACTCTGAGGATTCTTTGGACGAATTGGAGCAACTTGCATTGAGTAAGAAGAAAATTGAAGAGGAGTTGAAAGCTTTGGAAGAGCTAGAAAGAGCCGCCGCGGAGTCTGAGAAAACTGCCGCCTTGAAAAAGGCCTCAAAGAACGATGAGCAAACCGTCTCGAATGCAGATGTGAAGTTGAATGAAAAAGAAATGCCCAAAAATTCGGCTGGATCAGGTCTAAGAGCTGAAGATGTGGCAAGGCAATCGGATTGGTATGCAGCAAAGCGTAAGAAGGAGCAAGCCGCACTGGCTGTAAGTGATATGAATGGCAGTAAATCGAAATTTGCTATGCCGAAAAGTGGAAGGAGCGGCGAAAATTCCAACTCTAGTGAATTAATGGCGAAAATGGGTGAATATAGGAAACCAGTGCTTCGACCAGATCAAATTTCAAGGCACCTATCGCATGACAGGCAGGCTCGCCTTAATGCTGCCAAACATAAAGCGGATGTGAGCAAAGCAGTAGTGGACTTACTGAATCCCTATTATAAGAAGAAGATCACTACGAAAGATCTTTTCAAAACATTGGCCAAAAGGATAACAAATCGTGTTTGTGAAGGCAAACTGGGTGAGTCATAAATTATAGATGAACTAAAAATCTTTCGCCAGTAAAATAATATATCACTTTTTTCAGAGTCATTATATTGCAAGTCCTACATACGCGATACATTTCTCACAATCAATGAGATTGCAACGGAAGCTGACATAGATAAATACTTTCCGCTTACTTGAACAAATCACTGGCACAAACCTAAGCAATTGCACGTTCTGATTGTGCACCAATACCTTTCATGAAAATCATCAATCAATCAATAGCGTGGCGGGCCTATGTGGAATTAATTGGAATTTTAAAACTTTGTTGGAAATATATTTATAAGCATTAAAGCTCAAGTAGAGATTCCTTATTGTAAGAATAATATTGCAGACTACGTAAAATTAAATTTTATTCTAAAAACACAAGGTATTCAAAAAAGAAAATGAAATGATCTTTTTTTTTTGTACAAAGGTTTGGGCGAACTGATGCATCTATGCATTGTCCAAAACAAATAAGCATGAATTGCGTTATTCTCGCAAAAATGATATGTAGCATTAACTTTCATGAAAGGTATATTTGATTTAAGCTTCCGAAATTCTATGCATACGTTATTTTATCGAAAAAATTAATTTAAGCTACGTTATTTCTAATTCAGGGGTTTGATGGCTCCAGTTATAAATGGTAGAACTAAAGTTAATTTCCTGCACGCTGTAAGTGGCTTTTGTTTCCTATATTCGCTCGTTTTAATAGAAATTACTTTTGAAATATATAAATGTAGAATTTAAGGGAGTGCATACATATGCATGTATTAAACTAATATAAATCAATCGTACATATGCAATTAAATATATTACATATAAATATCAGTATGTAAATATTAAAGTGTAGAATGTCATATTAATAAACTGATTAAAATATGGACAAGTGCTATATTTTAAAAACAAAAACGGAGAATGTGTTCTTTTGTTAGTCGCGTACTTTTCTCCTAAGCGATCTCTACTTCTAAGGGGTTAGAAGTAAGTTATCAATTGAAGTTAACTTTTAAAAATTTAAGGGATTTTGTATGTCATGCTAGGAGAAGGGTTTTTCTACTCTCGTTTCGAAAAGTTAGTAGTTGGTGCATAAAACTGTTGAAATTTCTACGCTGCTGTAAAGGCATTGTTGGTGAAGGCCGATTTGTGGTTGAGTAAATTACCTACGCTTGTAAGAATGTTTGTACATACATACTTAAATTGCTGTTTTAAAAGCAACTTACCTCACTTAATTTGCTGTTTGAAGCTGTAGCAAATTGATTTTTCACACTTAACCCACGCACATATTCCCGTAGCATCACTAAACTTTCACTTTCGCACATTTGCCTTACAAACAACGACCGCGCTTATATTTTATGCACCTTCGATAGAAACATCACTCGACTTCCATTTAACACTAAATTTATTTAATTTCGAACGATATTTAAGCATAAATTTTCAATTTTTCACTTTCAATAGCTTGGCGCAAATTTTTTCACACACGTAGAAGGAAGCGGTTGTAATGGCGGCGGAAATTTTTAAGAGCACAGAGCTGCACTTTTGTCAATGACTCATTCACAATGATAAGAGCAAATTAAGAGAATTTTTATAGAAATTTAAAAATATTTCCATAAAAATTGTGCATTATTGAAAAACTATGCCAAAGTTATTGCATTTTCTTTTAAAATTCCACTATAAGTTGTTTATAATTTAGAAACCATTTGATTTTGAATGCTTGTTGGCACTAAATTTTTGTTCGACTCATATGCAACCCAGCGCTTGACAAATTTCCGCCGCCATTACAACCGCTTCCTTTTTCGTGTGTGCAAAATTTAGCTGCTGAGCAGTTGAAGTGAAAAATACAAATAAATTAATAAATATTGTGCTAAATTAGATACATTTAGTGTGAAATTGAAGGCGAGTGAGATTTTTATTGAAAATGAGTGAAAAATATGCCTGGGCATTGATTTTAAGGTGTTTGTATTGAAAGTGAAAATTGCGGCCAGCCTCAGAAATGCACAAGTGTGTGTGTGTGTGAAAATAAGGCTTTTTGGTTATAAAAATTATGATGGAAAATCAATTTAAATGCCTTGCAGTAGCAGCAGTGCATTTTAAAGAAATAAGTCAGTGAGTTCAGTCGAAAAATTATAAAAATATACTAAAAATTTTAATTTACTTAATATTGCATGTATGCATGTGCTGATATGTAAATATATGCATGCATGTGTCTCCCGGTAGGCAGATAGCAGAGATGCAGTTTACTCTGCATTAACAGGGTGCCAGATTGTTTGGTATACAGAATTGAAAGCTTTAAATAAAGTAAGCTAAAATAAAATTGAGTGCAATAAATTAAAATAAAGTAAAATGAAATGAAATAAAATAAAATAAAATAAAATAAAGTAAAATGAAATAAAGTAAAATGAAATAAAATAAAATAAAATAAAATAAAATTTAGGAGAACCTTTAATTTCTTCATGATCCAATAATCATTACTAAACCAAATTAGTATGGGAAAAAATATCGAAAACGATTCACGGGGTGCGAAGTTATCCGGTAACATGTATAAAAAAAAATATATTCCGACGAATTGATAACCTCCTCTTTTTTCGAAGTCGGTTAGTAAAATAAAGTAAACTTAAATAAAAAAAAATAAACTAAAATAAAACAAGGAAAAAAATCGAAAAAAAATAAATTAACTAAAAATTATACAAAGGAGCGCAGGTGAAGAAGTGCATGGCATCGAACGCCATCAAACATGCTCGAGCCCATTAGAGTTCAGAGTTGGAGCTGCGTGTATCTGAAAGATACGCAGAACGACTTCCCCAACATGAACAACAAAAACATCACACAATGCCGTACAATATGTGTACATTATTTGTATGTGAGTGAGATACATTTGTATCTTGTCGTTTGCAACAAAAGAACTCCGGTCTTTTGTTACTGCCCTGTCGCTCGGCTCGACGAGGTTGCTGCCGCTGTAGTTGTGTGCGTATAGATTTCGTATGGTTTTCATTTTCGGGAAAAATGTTTCATTGAGGCCTAGCCGGCTGGGCGCTCTTCGCTCAGCGCTCATTCGTAGTTCTCTGGTCGCGCGGTGCGGTTGTGCGATATTTTGTCGTTAGCGGTGCGCAAACAACCAGTCTACCTGTCGAACGCAAATTTCGTCACTAAAAATTCAATTTTTTTTATGTAATTCGTATATATTTACATGCATAAATAAATTTGAAGAGTGCGCGTTAATAATATATGAATTAAAATGAATTACAGTAGCTAATCCGAGAAATTACTAAACATAAATTGCGGAGAGTTGTTTGTGTGCGATTGTGATACAGAGTTTTCGAAAGGAGACTGCATTTAAAAATTTATGCCGGTTCGTGAACTTTTTTTAATATAAAAATTAGTGATTTTTACTGCATTTGCACTATCAAATATACAAGCATTCACTTAAGAATTAGAAAAAATAGGTTCATTTCATGCAACTTTCTACTGCCAGTGTTCCAAATCTTGCAAACATTCTGTCGCTATTCATAGAATTCGGCCATCACTTCTCCGTTCCACAGCCAATACTATCTAAGTGTGCCTTTAAATAAAACCCACTAACTAAACAATCGAGCAACCCAGCTAGCCAACAACCGTTGAACACCTCAAACACCTCCCCCACGCCCGGCGTATACGCTTGGAAAAAGCACTGCATACAACCCTCCGCGCAGTCTGCGAATTATGTACATGTGTCACACTTACTGTCTCACCCTGGAGACCCCGCGTGGCCTGCAATATTGGCGACGTCGCTAACCTCGACGCTTGTGTAGAAGACCGGCAAGCAGCAAAAAAAAAGTAGCAGATATTGGAAAAAAAATAAAATTTTTTTGTTTACGTTGAACCAACCCGCCGGTAAGCCCCGCAGCGCGCAACCAGTGAGACGCCTACAAAGAGACAGGCAGCGTAGTTTTTAGTACCTTTTCTTACATACTACATAGTACACATTTGCAAAAACATAATGATGCAATATATAGCATAACAAAAACAACAAAAAACGGATGACAATATAAAGCAATAACAATTAGCGTATTTGAGCAGAGGGTGTTGGCGACGTGCGAACGCGTGTGTTAAAATCATTTGCAAACGCAGACAATCAGACACCAGCAGCAAAAAAGAAAATCAGTAAAAGTTAATAAAAATTCGCAAAACGAAGTGAGACACGCATATCGTTGCAATAAAATATTTTATTTTTAGTTAACTTCG
>JAPVRG010080723.1:3445-13470 GCA_029783565.1 Rhagoletis cerasi
CATTGTGGTACTTACCAACCAGATCTCAGTTGCTACCACCCTAACGTACCACCCTAATGACAGTAAATTAAACACCGTCAAAAATCATTAATCTTTTGCGAAAAAAGTATTTCGATTTGTTAAGTAGGAAAACCATACGGAAAAACAAACTTTTTTTTTTGTTTTTTTTTTTGTTTTTTTCTTATGGAACACCTGAGGTCAATGAACTTCCATAGGAAACCCACCTCATCGAGACAAAAACATTGGTGTATCACACTTTAAAATCCGACTATAAATGCCGAAGATACAAAGAAAAATGAAATTGGGCGACTACTAGGGTTGTCCAAAAAAAAAATTTTATTATTTTTTCAAATGCTTTTCAAAAGCACTTCATATGAGGGGGTGTACGGCGAACTTTTTTTTCGATACGGTCTAATGTACACATATGTATTATGTACTATTAATTTGCTTGAACTAGGAAACTTAAAATATTTTTTATGTGTACCTTCAAAAAGGTGTTTGTCCTTCTGATACAAATTGATAGCATTTTGTTCACAAAATGTAATATATTACACATTATGTTTTTGTTGTTGTAACCGCATACAAATTCCACAAAGATTTTTGGGGAATGATGCGGGAGTGACAGTACTTGGCCAGATATGAATCTTCGCCGGTCCGTTTACGTAGACCCGACTGTCGTGGGAACGTATTTACACCTATCGGACTATCTGGTTATGTGGTTATAGTTTTTATTCAGTTTACAACAACCTTACACACTGAAGAATAATAATCTAGTACAAGGTATCTAATCTAAAAATGTTTATGATTTATTTAATTAAATACAAATAGCTAATGTTTTTATTGTTTTGGCTTTGTAAGGCAAAAACGCGATCATTCATCGAATCGTAAACACATACATTTGTATGTATGTATTTGTTTTTATGTGTATTTCTAAAATATATTTTAATGGGGAGTACTAACTCAGAGGTATTTTCAACGCGATTTCTCGTCTAACCCTTAGCACAACTTAGCTATAATACATATTTTGTTGGATCCTATTGAAAAATTATATTACTACTGTTATTTTGTACGAGTCGTGATCTATCTGAATGTACAACAATGTAAATGGGTTCATGTATATTTAGAATGTTTTGTTCGACAGCTATTCGCTTTGTTCTAAATTGAGCTTATCTACCATTGAAGATGACGCCCATACTTTTTCTTATAATTAGTTGCTTATTGTGTATATGCATATATTGCATTTACACATAATTATATACCTCGCAGCTTTATCAGTAAAAATACTTAGCACATTAACTAGCCTAAGAAGCTGCAGTCTCATAATATCTCATACAGAGTTTTATGACAAAACTGCTGCAATAATTTACTTTTTGTAGTTTTGCTTCTAAATCTCTAGCCTTGGGATGATAAAGTATGCCACGGAAAATCAGTACTAGGCGTAATTCCTTCGTCGGATCAAGTTAAAACTTTACCAAGGTCGAAGATGCTTATCTGTCGATAATTTTTACAGAAGTTATAATTTTCCCATGTAGTATTATTGGTACGTTTACGCAGCAGGGGAAATTATACCAAACACATGTGCAGCTTTTGTATCTTATTGACCAAACAGGCTTCAAAATTAACACAATGATATTCAAGTAAAAGCAGCAGAAGAATTAGTGTCTCTAGCAGAGTCAGAGAAGCAACGGAGATCATTTGAAATTATGCTTAGTTTTTACAGATGACCTTGCTGTTTTTGTAACCGCATACAAATTTCAAAAAGATTTTTTGGGGATTGATGCGGGAGTGATAGTCCTTGACCAGATATGAATCTGGGTCGTTCCGGTTATGTAGACACGACTGTCGTGGGAACGCATACAGTAGCGTATTATTATTATTATTATTATTTTTTTTTTTTCAAAATGTAGACATCTATTTTTATTTATCTCCTTGTAATAAGTGTAAATTTGGTTATCTTTTCAGAAAAGCATCGAAAATGAAGATGGCATTAAGAACAATTTGGTTTCAGTACGTCAATCGGACTTCGAAGTGTTTCAGGCGCTTGCCAAAGATAGCGAGAATGCACCAAATTACGCTGAACGAGAGTACTCACAGGAAGTGCCACAGCCTAAGCCATGGGAAAAGGTTTCTGGACCGCCAGTGTTGCCGCCACATCTATTGCAAGTGATACTTAACAAAGACACACCATTATCGGTGAGTTTAAAATCAGTGGCTTATAATTTATATTGAGAAAAATTAGAATATGCATGAGTTATAATTTTCAACTATTGCAGTGTGAACCGACATTACTTCCTGAGCCTAACCATGTTATGCTTAATCATCTTTATGCACTCTCTATCAAAGATGGTGTTATGGTGCTGAGCGCAACTCATCGTTACCGCAAGAAATATGTTACCACTTTACTTTACAAGCCCATATAATATGGTTCACATACAACATAAATAGGTATAGTTATAGAGACAATATTGGCCAAAATTATATCCATGTTGTTTAAGCTATACTTGTATGTGAATTAAAAATCTTAGCTTATGCGCGTATTTCACAGTTATTTTAATTTTGGGTACAAATATTAACTAGTATATACTACAATTGTACATCAGCAATACGCTCTAATGACTTTTTTTGGCGGATTAGAGCATTTCTACGAGCATGACGTATTACTAATACATATTTTGAAAAATGGTTCTTATGTTTTTATGCTAGTATAATTAAAAAACACATAACTACTATTAGGCGTATAGGTGAATATACATATATATTTTATTTCGTTTAAATTTAACTAAAAAAAATTAAATAAAAACAAAAAAAAAAATATTTAAAAATAAGCAAATCTTGTTTAACTAAATAGTCTACACAGTTATCTTTACCATCTCCTCACAAATTAACAGAATTACTGTTCTTCTTAACTAAGATTTTTTCAAGTTGTTTTTTATCGCCTGAAACGAACCGCTTTCATCGAACAGTACTTTAGTAAAATATTCAACAAATATTCTTTCCATGTATTGTACACTTCTAAATGGCAACCAGCCTTCGAGGAAACCAATATGGCCACCATATTTACTCAAAACCATCGCAACATTTGAACTTTTCTGCACAATTTCTAGCGGCAAGGCTAAAGAAAAAATATAAAGGAAAAATTCATTTGGGATAAGCTAATTATGTAAATGTTCAATACCCTCTATTGGCTGAAATATATCATCGGCGCCACAAAGACACAGCAACGGTACGGAGACTTTCTCCAGTTTATAATGTAACTTTGCGTCTTCGTAGGCTGCATCTAAGGATGGAAAAACTGAGCTCTTCACTAATAAGTTCCGTATAAATTCGCTGATCGTTTTGCTCTGTGAAAATGTTTTCACTTACATATAAGTTTTTGCTGCAGGTATGAGAGAAAGTTCACGTATGTAGTAGTTATTGCTTACCGTAAGCACAAGATCCAAATCAATATTTGATTTCCTTAATGCAGTATAGTTCTTGAATAATTTTAAAACTTCCCGCATTATTGCATGATTGAACGTCCTATTGAAATAAGGTTTTTCCATACTATTCATAGCTAAACAAGTAATAAAAAAAAAATACTTTTTAGGACAAGCTTTTAATAGTTGTTAATAAAAAAAGGCGAATTTTTTTGTGGAGTTATTCGGATCATAAATACGGGTTTGCCAAATTTCTCGATTTCTGCGCCACCAAAATTTTTTGTGGAGTGATTTATTTTCATGTAAGTAATATACTACGTTCCAAATATGAAACATATCGGACCATAAATACGAGGTTTTCAAACATCTCGACATCTGCGCCATCTAGAGGGTTAATTCATCTTAGTCCTACAAAGAAAAATCGTCGGCACCCAAAAATTGTCTGGTTTTTTTTCTAACCTCAAACAGCATACCAATTTTTTTTACAGTTTTTTGCTAGACTATCAATCATTGTCGCTTGACGCTCAACTGATGGCAGACTAGACTCAACTTACGGTAACTCAAGGTCGGACTAACGGGAGAGAGCTATTAACTGAATAGGCTTAAGAGGGCAAGTGAAGAGATGGTTGGTGTCATGTGGGATGTCTTCACAAACCGTGAAGATCCAAAGTTTTTGGGGAATGATGCGGGAGGGCAGTCCTTGGCCAGATATGAATCTGTGTCGTTCCGGTTACGAAGACCCGACTGTCGTGGGAACGTTCTGTACAGCGCCAGGTACTCTGGTTGTACGATGTACATTAGGGTGGTCCAAAAATATATGAGAGAAAAGTAAAGTAGGAAATTTAATGCTCTCACCCCCTAGGATTGTTCTATACTGAAAAAAATTATACCCCTGTTTTTTTTTTATTTTAAAATAAAAATATATTTAGAGGTCGCTTAAAGCGCTCAAAGTTTCGCATGTATTTTGTATGGGGGAAAAAAGACTTTTCGTAGAAATGGCATAGAATCCATGAAAATAAAAATTGTTCAATCTGAAAACCCTCCTTCTCTTCAAAAGACTTCAGAGAATAATGTCCAGTTTTTATTTAAGCATTTTTTGAATGTGGAAAAAATAGTAAGAAATACTTTTTAACGCTTATTTTTGTATTTTTGATTTTTTTGGGATTTTTCGGAGACCCTTAAAAATAATTAAAGTTAAAAAAAGTTTAAATGAACAATTTGGCATTATTCTCTGAAGTCTTCTGAAGAGAAGCACAGTTTTCAGATTGAAAAAATTTGATCTTCATGGATTCTATGCCATTTCTATGAAAAGTCTTTTTTTCCCCATACAAAATACATGAGAAACTTTGAACGCTTTGAGCGACCTCTAAATATATTTTTATTTTCAAACAAAAAGACAGGGGTATACTTTTTTTCGGTATAGAATAATCCTAGGGGGTGAGAGCATTAAATTTCCGACTTTACTTATTTTGGACCACCCTAATGTACATACATATAAGTATGTATTTGAATCTCGTCCGTGAGTTCGTAGAGAAAACTTCTGATGTACCAAGTTGGCTATCTAAATGTCTGTTTGGATGTTCCTTGTGGTAGCAAGCGAGCATCATATGAAGTTCCATAACCGGATAGTGCTCAAGCGACGTCAGAATGCATCGCCTTGCAGTCGAGAGTGCGGTATTCTGACAGCCTAGTAACCTCTACAATTTTCGGGTTATTAGCCGTCGGCATTGGTGTGCCGTGGACGTAGATGTCTAATTACTGCCTGCTCTTCTTCATCTAGGCAGTGAAAATGGTTGGCGGTAATTTTGTAGGGAGAAGATAAGGGTAGAGATAGCCGTTTAATTTAAAACCCAGGTCATCGCCAATATCGAGCAGTTGGCAGCATATAATATCAGTGAAACACCATTAGCTGTTGAGGCACATTCGAGATATAGAAATTAAATATTAATGGAGAGAGAACATCACCCTTAGAAATCCCTGTTCAATTCCTCTGGGTTAAGATATTTGATCCCGAAAAGTTACCGAAGATTGGCGACGACTCACATGAATTCCGTCCACCATTGTGATCTCGAGGGAGAGAGAATATCTCAATGTAATCTTGTAGCATGAAGAGACAAACAGTGTCGAAGGCTTTCGCTAGCTCTCTCTCGTAAGAGCGTTTTCGGCTGAGACCTCTAATCTTCTTATTTTTTAATACTAAAGCCGTTTGTCGGTTTGAGTCGAAACTAAAAAACTTCGCCGATTGCCTCTCGCTCTCTACTTTGCGAAGTTCTTCACCCCGAGTCCAGACTGGCCTTTCTGCACTTGGTGCGTCACGGCTCACCTGAATGCTTATGTAGTTAAGTGGTGTGGTGGCTAACTACTCCTGCCGGGCCCAATTGCTTTCCATCAAAATGCATAGTATGTCAAGGACAGTGGCTTTGGGGCTTTTGCCTTACCGATGGCCCCGTGAACTTCATTGATGGTGAGTGTAAAGAGGTGCACTATATTTTGGGAAGCTATGCTGCCTTCCGGTTACTCGACGTTTGGCTTATCTACCGAAGGATGCAGTGTGAACTGTCGACTAAAATAGCTCGCGCATTCCCTTCTCAGCAATGATTTTGGTATTTTTGAGTTTTTTACTGAATTTTCAAGGCCACGCGATGATATTAGTATTAACTATTTAAGATACATATATATATGTATGTATATTTACCCAACTTCATGTCACAAGGCGGTGAAATCATCATAGCTGCAGTGAGATATTTATGAGCTTCTTCTTTCTCGTCCGCTAAATATGCTCCTATGAAGAATTATTTATTAAAAAGAAAGATAAATAAGATTTTAAATTATGTTGTGCAAAACGATCTGCTAGATTTTTTAGATCACTCGAAAAAATAAAAAAAGTCGAAAAAAAATTTAATTGTAAACCAATTCCACTAAAAAGTACAGTAAATTCTGGTGAATTGGCCCCCGCTTATTTTAGCCAATACCTAATAAAATAGGAGCTGTCCAAAGAGCGTGTGCCGGTTAATAGGTTGCCAGATAATTAGAAAAAAAATCGTGAATTTATTCTTGACCAATTTGGCGGAGGATCCTGTACTTTTAATAAAATTTTAATTCTTTAAGGCCAAATTAGAGGTGCCATAACCATAACGCCTTAGCCATAACCTAGCAAAATATTTCAGAGCTGCTTACGCTTATGGCGAAAAACTAAAATTTAATAGATATCTACGGTTATGGCTCTGGCGTTATAGTATGACCGTTTACAGGCCCTTTACACGACATGTATTTGCATATGTAAATGCTACTTTTTTGCATTTACTCGTATGTATCATATAGCAGAATCTATCAGAAAAGTAGCATTTACACATGGAAATACATATCGTGTAACAGGCCTCTTACAGAGCTGCGCATACGTTTTATCGGAACATTTAATTGCTGTTGTTATGGTTATGGTTATGATTATGATTATGGCTATGGTATGGCACCATTAATTCAGCCTTTACTTACCCAACATTAAAGTGCCCAAAGAGACCGCGGCAATGCCAAGTTTGCAACCTTTCGGCAATTTTTCACGTACATGCCGTATCAACTCTGATAGATCCTCATAGCAGTTCAGCGTATATAGTCGTGGTGTTTTCAATGTCACACCACCCAAACCGCGATAATTATAACATACGACCCGAAAACCAGCTCTATTGGCGTTTGTCACCAAGCTTCTTATATATTCCGATTGCGATTCTCCGATCAAGCCCGGTATGATTATAATGCAAGGCGCATTTTCTTTGCATCCTTCCTCCAACCAATCCACTCCCAGCTCGCCACCATCTTTTAATTTTAGTACGTCTCTAAGAATTTAAGTTACGTTAGTTAGTTACAATGTTAGCGTTATCTTTTTCTGATCTCACCGCCTATAGTTAATTTTAGGCAAAACTAATTGTCGTATTGTATTTGCAACCACCGTTTGAGCTCCACCACCTAAGCACCAAAATGGTGGCCAATACTTTTCGCTTATGGTGTGTACGTTAGATTGAAGAAAGTCTTTTAGCGGGCCATCAGCAGAAATGAGACGTGATCGCTGAAATAAGTAGCATTTTAAATTGATAGATTTAAAATTGGTTTATTTAGTGCTTCCTGCAGCAGCAGCAGCATACTCACTTGTACAACTTGAGTAAAGTAGTAAACGAAGAAAGCGTTAATAGCTACGTAGACCGCAGGCCACAAGTAAGTCGTATTGAAGTTTTCAAAATACATTATTGGCGGAATTAACATATTTTTTTAAAAATTTGACCAAAATGACCCAAAATTCCAACAAGTTTGAAAATTAACCGAGGACTAGCGCTAAAAGTTGTGTGCTCTAGCACCTTTCCTGATGAGTGAGATTTCCACTTAGATTGCTGCGCTTAGATGTCCGGTTAAAATCGCATACTTACTCAGCATTATGTATTTAAATTTAAATGGCTTTTTGCTGTAATGCAACATCAGAAAAAAGAAGCTGTGCCTAGTAAGTACTGCATAGAGTGTACCCAATGCACGCTTTTATTGTAATCTCTCGGCATGGTCTACTTTAAGTTGGTTATAGTTCATCCAAAATTTAAAAAAATTTGAATGCCCTCCAAGGAATACGTTTTATCGAACCGCTTGAAATAACTTAAATTAAATTTGAACTGTATATCATTACCTTAATATTTGTAATTCAGATTCATCTAAAAGCGGTCAGATAACTCACAATCCATCTAATAGTATAGGAGAAACAAATACTACAGCACTACGTAGATTAAATATTGTGTTTAAAAAAATCAGTGTTTCGACGAAATATGGAACTGGAGAGCTCTACTTTTTATTAAACTTTCAAACTGTATTTGAGTTAGGGCTTTCGAGAGTTAGGGCCTTTCTATATTGTATATGTTCATACATATGTACATGTACATGTTGCCCAGTGGCTAGATATAAAGCCCATTACGTATGTCTATGCAACAAAGCAAAACAATAACCAAATATTTATGCAGAATGCTTTTAAAAGGACAGCACTGCTCGGGATACTTATTAGCTATCTCTTCGACCTTACTAGATCATTCACTGCTGAAAATCTTAAGAATTCTGCTGTTAAATCGACCGCCAAATATGTACATACTTAACCGCTTGTACTAAGGAGATCAGCCTAAATCTTAACGTGAAAGTCGACAAAGAAAACATTCCTCTCTAAATCACTACAATTTCTCAGAAAGCAGCTCTACATGCTACTTACTAATTCGCAAAAATGCCCTGCTCGTAACGAACCCCCACCGAGACCACTGAGTAGGCTTCTATTCAACTTTAAGCACACCAGTGTACTAAACAACATCTACCGAGGCATTGTGCGTGCTGTTAAAGACTCCACGGCACCAACCACATGCTACTCCAGCCCGAGGACTCTGACACCAGAGTAAAATGAAAATGGATAACAACTGATGGGCTAGAGAGGGCCGACTACATAGCATTGAGTCGGCTGACGTGGGGACGACTATCTGAGTAGCGCTTGTCTGAGCTCTAATTTCCTTTGTAGCTGATGAGGAAAAATTTGTAACTCAATTAATCTAATTTTGCCATTGCAGCTACGGACGTGCAAGCCAATGCGTTACCTGGGGAAGAAATATTGTATCCGTTGCTAAATATTACCTTTTTTGGTTCGTTTGTAGTTTGTGGGGAGTAACTGAAACAGTCGATATATATAGATACATATGCCTGTGCGTTCTGCTTGTGAAAACGGGGTATCTGCACATCCCTTTTAAATTATGTAAGTCTCCCAAAATATCATTTAAAACTTCGCTAACGGTATACAATACGAATTCATGTTAAGTAGAATTTGTGTTGGGTATGATAATAAAAAAAAAAAAACAATATTGTCGCAATCACCATATTACTTACTTACATTAATAACTAGGAGAATAATTATAATAAAATACCTAAATGTGTACATACATCCAAGACGTTCCACTTTCGTACATGTATGTACATATGTACGTACATGCTAGGGCTTTCAATCCCGAAGCATTTTAACAATACCGGGATTTCGCGATGCGAAAAATTGTTATCCCGGCATCCCGGCATCTTTCAGGGTTTATGGGGATCTCGACTTTATCACAAGTTTTGCATTTCTCAACAATCAAAAATTGAAACCACATAGATTCTTTGTCGCCACATTTGGTCTTACGCAGAGCATAATGCACTTTAGTAGAAGAGTCTAAAATTTAATGTTAAAGTATTTTTATAGTATTACTAGCTTTTTCCCGCGGGTTTCACCCCACGTAGCTTACGACTTTTCAATATACTTGCAGTTGAAAATGAAGCTTTTATGAATTTAAGAACAATGTCTCGTGGCCACAGTTAAGATAAAGTCTACTCTAAAGTTAGTAGCAGTTTTTTGAGATGTCTGTCAACTTTATCTCGACTATGACTACGCGCCTATGCTTTTTGTATAGTTAAATTTTATAGAAATACATTTACTACAATCAGTTTTTGTATTGAACACTTACGCAGTATATGTTTTTAATTAATATTTTTGTAAAGAGATTTCAAACCGCACCTACAGCATACCTTTTGTAATTTCATCAAAATCGTATCATAAATACTGATTTTCTGAATAAC
>JAPVRG010080946.1:0-13381 GCA_029783565.1 Rhagoletis cerasi
CACGGCACTTCATTTTATTAGTTTTTACACAGTGTGCAACTCAAAAATCTCTCACAAATTGCAAATTAACACAATTTTAACTGATTTTTCACTTATTATCAAATTTCTCTTTACCGCTGCTTCGTATCCACACCTATCAAAATCGGCAAAACCAAAGTAACGGTACCACTGACGGCGCCACCTTTGTTCGCTGCACCGTGATTGTTGACTTTGAGCTATTAGTCGCGACTTTTTACGTAAATTTTTGTATAAGACTTAAAAAATAGAGGCTGTACCTAACTATTGCATATGTTTTCAATTCTTTATTAATTTCTATCGCAATTCGGGAAGGTTTCTAGAAAGTATGTTTAATAAAACAAGTAAGAGCAGTGTTGTCTATGCCGAAGACTTCATACCTTTCATGAACATCAGAAAATTTTACTTTAACAGATTACTGCATTTGAAATTAGTTGTTTGGGAGCTAAACAAAATTTTTATATTCACGGCATATATAGATACAGTACTGTCCATATCATTTGCAACAAATTTCAAAATGATATTATTTGCAGCTTATGTTTATTTATTTATTTTTAAGAATTTTCATTTAAATTATAGTGCGATCTATAACAGAAACCACAGAAATAAAAATTTTAAAAATTGCACTAAGTTCACAAAAATTATTCAAACTTCAAAAAATGTTCATCAAAATTTCAAACTGTTTATTCAGAATTTTTAGAAAATTTAAGTATGCAGTTTTGTAGAAAGATTCTGTGAAAGATTTACGGGCCTTTGCGCGTTGGCAATGGCAAGTACCGCAGACGATTTAACGATGTGCATAGTGCAGCGAATTAAGATACAGCGGCTCCGCTGGCTAGGTCATGTCGTTCGAATGGACAGAAATGCTCCTGCTCTGAAAGTATTCAACGCGGGTCGCGATGCTGGTAATAGAGGAAGAGGAAGGCCCCCTCTGCGTTGGAAAGACCAGGTGGAGAAGGACTTGGCTTCACTTGGCATTTCCAATTGGCGCCAGTTGGCACAGAAGAGAAATGACTGGCGTGCTGTTTTGGACTCGGCCAAAATCGCTTAGGCGGTTACAGCGCCAATAAAGAAGAAGAAGAAGTTTTGTAGCCCATCCAAGTTTAGTGTAATAAAGTGCAAGATTCAAGTCACTAGAGATTACCGTTGATTTTTTAGAATTTTTTTGTCGAGGGTGTTCAGCATTTTCTTCCATATAACGTATGAACCAACAAATGATTAATACATTATAAAAACACACTCACTTGCCAAGTTTCAGTCGGATATCTCGAAAACTGAGGGACTAGATTGCATACAAACACACGGGCAGACGGGCATGGCTAAATCAGCTTAGCTCGACGTTCTAATCAAATAAGTATACATTTGCATGGGTCTCTTCTTATTGTGATAGGCTGTCTTTTTAAACGCATTAAAGCAAAGCATCAGTCTATTTCATTTCTTAACCACAGGAGATACCAGTCTCCGATTTGCGCAACTTCATTAAAAATGTGTAATTCTTTGTGGTTGCGCATTTTGGTTATTACAATATGGCATGATTTAGGAATAAAAGAGGCTGATTATTTGCATTAATGCGTTTAAGAAGACAGCCGTAAATTTTGCGGCCATAACCTTTGAAAAAAAAGCAAAACGTTTGCATGATTTTTGGTATAAGACTTAAACTGCTACATACGTATTGTTACGATTATCCTTTTATCCTTGATAATTTCCCAAATACTACGGGTTCGATCACTGGATTGTTAAATTAAAATGCCCAATTTACAGTACGACTAACTTTATTGAACAATAAACACTTTAGAATACTTGCTTAGTACAAATTTACTGATAACTTGCTTTCCAGCAACTTGACTACTTCACAACGAATTTTACTCTCTGCTTTCTGATTTACGAATGAATTGCTGTGCGCTGTAAACCCGCGCTTATATACCTGCGCTCTCATCTCTAGAATGTTCCAAACGAAGGTTATCGAGAATTCCAGTCCCTCTATAGCGTAATGCAAACAACTCGTACTTGTATTGCAGCGAACACGCACACATCCATCGCAGTATTTTTCCATTGTCGTTTCTCGCTGTTGCGCTTCTACCTCTTTCGCGACCGTTCGGTTTAATTAATTCGTGTGTTCACGGTATTCGCCACAGTATGTTTCTATCGCAGTATTGGGAAAGCCTTTTTTGAAAGTAGTATGTTTACTACAGAAAATTTTGTATTACGAAAGGTAGCTAGTGAATCGTTAATATTTTACTATGTAATGGGCTGATTGGTATACAATTTGAGTACATAAAATACGAAATACATAGCTAGCGACTGGCATTACCAAGTTTGGCCTACGTGGATTTTCAACTTTTATGCTTTTGGTTTTCTCTTTTCGGGATACGCCCATATGCATAAAAATTATAGGCTTTATTACTGAGCTCAAGTCCAAATATCCACATATGTATGTATGTACATACATCACGACAAAAAAACACAGGAAAAATGCTCACAGGACAATTGATCACTAGGAAAATGATCACAGTATAATTAGATCATTACGAAAAACATCACAAGCAAATTGATTACAATATCACTGATCACAGGACAATTGATCACAAGAAAAATTATCACATAGTAATAAGTTGTCGGAATTTCAGTATATTATTTATATAGAACTACAATAAAATATTAAATAACAAAATATCAGTATCATATTTAATCAAACGGTTGAAAAATTGGTCACGGAGAAACACTATGAGCGACCCCACGAAGATACTACATATTCCCAAATATCCGCCTCCTTTCTCTGTTGCCCAACAAGCGGGGCAGGGCTCCGCTTCTCATCACAAAAGGTATATAACATTTCTTGTGCATATGAATATTCAAGGATCCACAGTATTTTTGCGCAGAACTTATTTCTTAAAAAATGCAAAAAAGTGCATAATTCATAGTGAAATTGAGAAAAAATTAGTGAATAAAAATAGAATTTTTTTTATTGAACTAAAGTGTGAACCTTTGACTCCACGTGTACGTAAAACCTTTTTGCATCCGGTCACCCTTTTGGACGGAATAGCCCGAAAACGGTGGACCAATTAAGTTCATCCACTTCTGCATGATCATGTGTATGTATATCATTCAAAGCTATCGTCTCGTCATCAAATTAACATGTGATAAAAGGTTTTGTGACAACTTGTCCAGTGATCAACTCTTTGTCCCGTGATTAACTGTACCCGTGATATATAGGGGTGATACGTCAAAACTTTTGTTAATTACAACTATTATTATTTCAAGGAAGTTTGGATAATGAACTGGTATCCATACTTGAATATATTTTATAAATTATATAAATTGTTGTCTTGTTTTTCAAATACACAGTAGGGTGAAAGTAAAAAAATTTCATCAAACCCTTTTAAGTCGTAAGTCTAATCAGGTAGAAAAAAAACTGCACTCAGAATTTTGAATCGACACTTGGATAAGTGTTGAAACCTCCATTTTCGATAGGTTGGATAATATACTTGGCCATAACTTCATACGTAGTATGTATACCTATGGCCAAAATAACATTAATGCGATATTATGACCAGTTTTGACTATATTTTTTCTTGTTTGGTATTCATTAAATTTTTATAAAAGTCTAGTTTATTAGGTAATCGAAACCATGTAAATCCAAACTCAAACTTTGTACTAAAATTAGAAAAAAATCCAAAAATTTCAACAAAATTGCATCAAACATACAAACTTTTTAATTGGAACATAAAGAAAATCGAGTATAACTTTTGTAGCTCATTAAATGTTAGTATTTATAATAAAGGGCAAATTTGAAATGTCTTAAAATTCGCATTGATTTTTGAAGTTTCATTTTGCTGGTAAAGATATTTCTTCCATATGAAAAACATATTGAGCATATTTTGTATGAAAGAAATTGCAACTCACGGAGTTGCCATCAAACAAAAAACGGTTAGTTGTTTTACCTTAAGGGTTGAATTTTTAGACACAGTTGGGTATTACATAACTTGAAAAATGCTTTAGTGGACTTTCATTTTGAACCGAACCGAACCATTTTTTGGAGAAAAACGGCGGTTCAGTGAGCGGCCCTGCCCGATTTTAGTAAAAATACCACCTTCGCCATTGTCCACTCGTGGTGGTATGTGAGTAAGGTTAGGCAGGCTGTAAAAATCTTAGAAAGCAGAGGGCGATGGTTGCTAGTAATTTAAGTTTCTTCAAGTTTAGTTATCTTTTGTATTGAATACTCGTTTAAAAACATAAAATACGATTTAACGTGATACGGTAGCAACGAATTATTGACGTTCGATACATTAGTGCCCCCTGTTAAAAAATTAATACGGAAAATATCAGCGAAACGCAAAACTCGACCACCGAGCGCTCACCATCTACGATACTATCTTCGAGGGTTTCAGACTTCGCTTCAGTTATTACGACAACACCAGCGGTACCGTCTTAGCTACTCGCGCAGTAAAATAACCACCCTTCTGGAAGGACAACTGCCCACTTTACCGTTCGTGGCCGACATTATTACATCGCCACCCGCTGACTGTAAGTTCTTGGCGCTGAAGACTCGACTAGTCCATACATTTGAGGAGAGTGGAGGTCTACCTCGCCATGCAGGCAGACAAAATCTTCGGTAAACAAAATAGCATAATGTCAGTGACCACAAAAACCGCCAACGATGCCATTGCATGCACCGAAGCATCAAAAACGTATACACAGGGCATCGACGAATTATCCGTCAGCTGCAAGCGCTCACCACGGCAGTTAATAAAGCTAACAACGATAAGGAAAATGAGGTTACTAACTCACACACGATTTGGCGCTCAAGCAAAGAAATGCCAATAGTCTTGTAGTTTCCGCAAAAACACCAATTTAAACTAAACTGACGGTCCGTTAAATTCGCGCCCATAAATCACCGAATCAAAAAACCGCCTCAAATTCCTCGTCGACACTGGCGTTGACACATCAGCCAAGGGAGCCCTTAAAAATATTCGGACGGATATCAAGAAAACTGATTTCACTCTCTTTGCTGCTAATGGCTCAAAGATACGTACGTACGGTTTACAGCAATTATCACTGGGCATCGGTATCGGCCGAACATTTAACTGGCAGTTCACCGTCGCAGACTTCGCGCACCCTATACTAGGTGCCGACTTCATCAAACACAATAACTTATTCGTTGATCTACGTAATCGCAGACTGCTTGACTCGAACCCAACAGTCAAAACGTCGCAGTCTGCATGTCCATCAGTAAACGGTAACCAGCGAACCTTCACATCGATGACTGAGGCCAAGGTCCTTACATCACATCTGATCGGGGCATCCGCACAAGCTACGTCCATCACCTGCAATAACCCTGTTTAGCGTATTCTACAGGAATTCGAGGTGATCACGAAGCCAACTAATCAACACTCACATAAACATAGTGTTCAACACCACATCACCACGCGTGGAACACCCGTTGCAGAGGGGGCTCGTCGCCTCGCAGGTGAAAAACTGGCAGCGGCCAAAAACGAATTCAACACCATGTTAAAACAAGGTATCTTCTTCTTCCCCGTCTTCTTCTTCTTCTTTTTTGGCTCTGTAACCGCCTATGCGATTTTTGCCGAGTCCAACAAAACACGCCAGTTGTTTCGTTTATGTGCCAACTGACGCCAATTGGAAATGCCATGTGACGCCAAGTCCATCTCCACGTGGTCTTTCCAACGCAGAGGAGGCCTCCCTCTTCCTCTGCTACCACCAGCGGGCTTCGAGTCGAATGCTTTCAGGGCTGAAGCGTTTGTGTCAATTCGAACGACATGACCAAGCCAGCGGAGCCGCTGTACTTTAATTCGCTGTACAATGTACATGTCGTTGTAAAGCTCGTACAGCTCATCTTTCCATCATCTGTGGTACTCGCCGTCGCCAACGCGTAAAGGCCCATAAATCTTCCGAAGAATCTTTCTCTCGAATACTCCAAGAGCCGCCTAATCGGGTGTTGTCATTTTCCATGCTTCTGCGCCATATACCAGCACGGGCGTGATGAGTGACTTATACAGCGTGGTTTTCATACGACGATAGAGGACTTTACTTCTGAATTGCCAACTCAGTCCAAAGTAGTTGTTGGCAAGAGTGATTCTCCGTTAGATTTCAAGGCTGATATTATTATCGGTTTTAATGCTGGTTCCCAAATAAACGAAGTTCTCTACTGTTTCGAAATTATAACTGTCAACAGTGACGTGGGTGCCGAGGCGCGAATGCGCTGACTGATTGTTTGATGACAGGACATACTTCGTTTTGTCCTCGATTACCATCAGATCCATTCGCTTTGCTTCCTTATCCAACTTGGAAAAGGCAGAACATATCTCGCGTATTTTGATACCGATGATGTCGGTGTCATCAGCATAAGTTAGCAATTGCACGCTCTTGTAGTAAATTGTTCCAAAGTGGTTAAGCTCTGCAGCTCTCATTATCTCCTCAGCATCAGATCAAAGAAGTCACACGACAGGGAATCGCCCTATCTTAAACCTCGTTTGGTATCAAACGGCTTGGAGAGGTCCTTCCCAATCCTGACTGTTGGTATTGATCAACGTCATTTTACACAGCCATATTAGTTTCGCGGGATCCCAAATTCAGAAATCGCGGCGTATAGGTAACTCCTTTTCATGCTGACTTAAGCGGCTTTGAAGTCGACTAATAGATAGTGAGTGTCAATCCTCTCCTTTCGGGTCTTCTCCAAGATTTGGCGTATAGTGAATACCTGGTCTATGGTGGATTTACCAGGTCTAAAGCCACACAGATACGGCCCAATCAGTTCGTTGACGGTGGGCTTCAGTATTTCACACAATACGCTCGATAGGACCTTATAACCTATGCTTAGAAGGCTGATACTGCGGTAGTTGGCGCATATGGCGGGGTCGCCTTTCTTGTGGATTGGGCAGAGCACACTTAAATTCCAGTCGTCGGGCATGCGTTCATCTGACCATATTCTGCATAAGAGTTGATGCATGAACTTTATCAATTCTTCGCCGCCGTACTTGAACAGCTCAGCAGGCTGGCCGTGAGCTCCAGAAGATTTTTTGTTTTTCTGCCGCGTAGTTGCTATTCGTACCTCATCATAGTCAGGCGGTGGGACTTCGAATCCATCATCATCAACTGGGGTCTCGGCTTCGTCTTCTCAAATATTTTCAGCGCTCCTGCCATTCAATAGGGCGGAAAAGTGTTCCCAGCATAATTAAAGTGCGTTCTGGACATCGGTAACTAGGTCGCCATGGTTGTTCTTGCAGGAGTTCGCCCGGTCTTGAAACCCTCCGTAAGTCTCCTAACTCTCTGGTAAAATTTTCGGGCGTTTTTCCTGTCGGCCAGCATTTCAAGCTCTTCGCACTCCCGTATTTCAGCCTCTCTCTTCTTATTGTTGCAAATACGTCTCGCTTACCTCTTCAGCTCCCTATATCGGTCCCACATAGCTGGCGTTGCGCCCGTTCGCATCGTGGCTCTGTAGGCGGCATTTTTAGGCGATATCTTTAGCAAAGTATGTGCGTTCCGTAAGGGAGCGAATAGGCCAACCCTTTACACTCGTACAAAAAAAGAATGGAACATGGCGTGCTTGCGGTTACTATCGCAGGCTTAACCGAGTCACAGTACCCGACCGGTATCCCATTCCGCATCTCCGTGAGTTCACGTACCTGATGCATGACTGCCGTGTGTTCACAACGGTGGATCTCACCGTGGCATACTATCAGACCCCTGTAGCACCCGAAGATCAACCGAATACAGCCGCAATAACACCATTTGGCTTATTCGAGGTCAAGGTGATGACATTCGGCCTGTGTAACGTCGCACAGTCATTTTAACGGTTGAGGGATTCCATATTTCGGGATTTGGACTTCTGCCACGTCTACACCGATGACATTTTGGTAGAATCCAAATCCCTCGAAGAACATAAAAACCACCTGCGTACGGTATTCGAGCGGCTTTAACAACACGGTTTTTTAATCCACGTCAACAAATGTATGTTTGCCCAACAAAAGGTGATATACCTCGGGCATACGATCGACAGCAAAGGTCTTAAGCCCACTACTCAGCGCATTGAAGCAATACGTGAATACCCGAAACCGCAAACGATCGCCGATCCTCGTCGTTTTTTGAGCTCATGGCACTTTTACAGACTAAACATACCATGCGCCGCAGAAATTCACGCTCCTCTAGTCGCACTCACCGCGGGTGCAAGAAAAATTGACAAACGCCACATTGCGTAGAATAAAGTAATGTCTCAGGCCTTCGACGACTGCAAAAAAGCACTCGTAGATGCTGTCCAGATGGCATACCCCGCGGCAGATGCTTCTCTGACTCTTCGTTGTGATGCCTCGGACCAGGCAGTAGGAGCATCACTTGACCAAACGGTCAAAGGCGTAATACAACCTTTAGGGTTCTACACGGCTAAGCTCAGTAAACCGGAGCGTAACTACAGTGCCTACGATCGCGAGCTGTTAGCGATTTTCAAAGGCATACGATTCTTTAAACATTTACTTGAGGGCCGTAACGTCACAGTTCTCACCGACCACCGCTGACAGACACTTTTAGCATTTTTCACGTTTGCAAAAATTATAATTTTAAAATTTACTCGCACGCTCACACACACATTCTCATTCAGGAATCGAGATCGATATAGACATATATATACCAAAATGCTCAGAATGAAATCGATTAAGCCATGTCTGTCTGCTCGTCCATCTGTCCGTGTACACGATAACTCGAGCAAAAATCGAGATATTTTAATGAAATTTGGTATGTAGGTTTCGGACTGTATTCACGCCCATTTCCCATATAACGGTATTTTCGAAAAATGCAAAAACTACGAGGCTTATTGACTCAATTTATATATTTGCAATGATATATTAACGATCAATAAGAATATTATAAATTGTTGAAAAAGGGGCGTAGCCACGCGCACTTATGGATTTATATGTATATCTCGGTAACCGCTTTACCAATTTCTACCAAACTTGACACAAGGGTTGATCTTGGTCCAACATTGAAAATTTTTGAAACCAGACAATAATCACGCCCAACTCCCATATAACGGTAATTTGCAGAGATACAAAAAATGTATTATTTTGGTAACTACTGCAGATTATTGACTCAAAATTTACATTTGTAATGATATATTAACGGGTAATAAGAATATTGTCAATTTTTGATATTTATACCAATTTCTACCAAACTTGGAACGGGTGTTAACCTAGGTCCAACATAGGAAACGGTCAAACATTTTTGAAATCGGACAGTGACCACGCCCACTTTCCATATAACGGCAATTTACAGATATACGAAAATTGTGATAAATCGGTAACTACTGAAGCTAATTTACTCAAAATTTATGTTTGCAATAATAACAACGAGTATAACAAATTTTTGTGAAAATGGGTGTGGCACCGCCCACTTATGACTACATATTTGTATCTCGGTAACCGTTTTATCGATTTCTACCAAACTCGGGAAAATTTTCCTTAAAATCGGTTCGAATTTGAAAAAACAAAAAATTAGGGGTGGTAGAGGAGCTTTTTAAGATTCTAAAAGGGAAGTTGCACAATTCACCATACAAATTTCACTGATTACATGGAAGTGTTGGAAATGAACACAGATGTTGGTGCTGCCAGATGATGAGAATGGTAAAAAAAAGTCGTGGGTTTTTTATAAATAATTTTCATTATATATCGAAGTATTGATT
Organism: Rhagoletis cerasi; assembly: GCA_029783565.1. Lineage (NCBI taxonomy): Eukaryota > Metazoa > Arthropoda > Insecta > Diptera > Tephritidae > Rhagoletis > Rhagoletis cerasi. Next base: position 9,704 of record JAPVRG010080946.1, read on the forward strand.
TTTTTTCAAAAAGCGCCGTAGGTGAACTTCTTTCTGCGTAGGCGGCCTTCGGCCGCGCTTTAGGATTATAACCCTTACCAAATAGAATTCTCCTTTTGCTGTCATAACTGGGGCTTCCGCCCCAGTGATGTACCCTGTGCATAACGAAAAAATCCCGAAAAAACACAAAACTGAAGCAATAAAAAAATGCTCCTAGCGATCGCGCGATTTTTTATTAAAAGTTTCAATTTATTGCGCGATTTTTGATTACAAATTTTCATAATTTATCGAAGTATCGATTTTATAGCAAAGCACCGCAGGCGAAAATTTAAAATAAAAAAATACGCGATTATTAAAATTTTTTATTATTTATCGAAGTATCGATTTTCATACTGAAAAGCGCCACAGGCGAAAATTTTTAATAAAAAATCGCGCGATTTTTAATTACAAATTTTCTTTACTAAAGCATCGATTTTATAATAAAAAGCGCCGCGACCGAAAATTGTTAATTAAAAACATTTATTTTTTATCGAAGTCGATTTTAAAATAAAAAGCGCCGCAGGGGAAAATTTGTAATAAAAAATCGCGCGATTTTCAGTTAATAATTTTCATTATTTATCGAAGTATCGTTTTTCGTAATAAAAAGCGCCGCAGGCGAAAATGTGTAATAAAAAATCGCGCGATTTTTAATTACAAATTTTCGATATTTATCGAAGTATTGATTTATTTTAAAAAAAAAGCGCCAAAACAAATTTATAAACGCGTTTTACTTAATTAAGTGAGGAATATATATATATTAAAAGTATAAAATACTTTCGCTGAAATCTCGATTGGATCAGTTTTGAAAAGCCAACCCGATTTTTTTTTAATGCACCGCAGGCGAAAATTTTTAATAAAAAATCGCGCGATATTTTATAAAAAGTTTTCATTAGTTATCAAAGTATTGATTTTTTTAATGTTATCGAGATCATTATGAAACAAAAGTAGATTGTTGAAAATCCCTTCGTTTTAATGTCTAATGTTCGAACATCTGGTAGCAACTTTCTATTCACCTTTACAGCCATTTTGATTTGTTTGCTTCTTTGCTTGTTTACTTTGTTGAAGAAAAGTAGTGGAATTATTAAACGCGTTTTATATTAACAAAACATTGCAAAGATCGTGTATTTATAAAAATATAAGTGTTAAGTGCTCTTTTTATATGAAACTTTGCTAGTGAAACTACAAAGAATTTAACAACAAATTAGTTAAATACTATTACTAATAAAGTGAAAAGAGTCATAAATAATATAAATATATACATCTCTTAGCATCCCCGCCAAGTTTCATGAGAAAATTCGCGATAGTTTTGCGAAAACACCCAAACCCGATGTAAAGGAAAGCCAACCCTTTTTAAAATCGGGCTAAAATTACGCCCACTTTTCATATAACGGTAAATTTCAGAAATATGAAAACTTCGATATTTCGAAATTTAAAAACGGTAATTTACTCAAAGTTGGTACTCACAACCATCTCTTAACAAGAAGTAAGATTTTTATGGACTTTATGAAAGCAGGCGTGACACCGTCCACTTATGAATACTTAAGTTTATATCCGTAACCGTTTTATCGATGTTTACCAAACACAGCTAAATTATTTCTTTAAGCCTAACTGAGCATACGAGTATTATCGATAATGTTTAAAAAAAGGGAAGTTGCACAATTCACCATACAAATTTCACTGATTACATGGAAGTGTTGGAAATGAACACAGATGTTGGTGCTGCCAGATGATGAAAATGGTAAAAAAAAGTCGTGGGTTTTTTATAAATAATTTTCATTATTTATCGAAGTATTGATTTTTTTTTTCAAAAAGCGCCGCAGGTGAACTTCTTTCTGCGTAGGCGGCCTTCGGCCGCGCTTTAGGATTATAACCCTTACCAAATAGAATTCTCCTATTTACCACGTAATGGTAGGTTTCAGCATCGTGAAAAAAACGATGTTTCATACCTGGGCCGGGTATTTAATGTTCGGTTTCATCCGAACTTAGTCTTCTTTACTTGTTTATTTTCAGTTTTATATGATTTTAAAATTCTAACAAACTTCAAAAAAAATCATGGCCGACGAATGGACCGAGTGGTGTTATCTTTAATATTTGTAGAGAACGACCGAACTTCGGCTTCGGCTTCGGCTTCGGCCATGTTCGGCCACAAAAGTTCGGTTCGGTTTCGGTTCGGCTTCGGCAAAAAAAAGCCGAACTTTGGCCGAACATTAATTATTGAATTATTACTACATGTACACATGCCATAACTAGTTTTTTATGTTATTTTTACAAGAATACTTATGTAAGTATATGTTATTTTCTGAAATTTATGTGATTGAAACTTAAGTAAGTACATTTTTTTGCTTTTTTATCAAAAATACTACTACATTTTTAAAAAGTCATTGCTTGTTTATTAGTTGGGCCCTTGAAAATGTTCGGTTCGGCTTCGGTTCGGCTTCGGCCGAAATTGGCCGAAGTTCGGTTCGGTTCGGTTCGGCCTTAAAAATCGACGTTCGGTCGTTCTCTAAATATTTGTATCATGGTATTGAAAATGTATTTATGTTTGTTCAATTTCCAAGGAATACCCAGCCGGCCGCTGGTTAGAAGTGCGCACTACCATTCTGCAGCGCCTGGGTTCAAGCCCAGTTTCCGACCAACATAAAAATAAAGAAAAAAGTTTTTTCTAACAGCGGTGGCCCCTCGGCAGGCAATGGGAAAACTCCGAGTGTATTTCTGCCTTGAAAAGGCTTCTCATAAAAAACAATCGCCGTTCGGAGTCGGCGTAAAACTGTAGGTCCCTCCCCTTTGTGTGAAAACATCAAGGCGCACGCCACAAATCGGAGGAGAAGCTCGGCCACACACTAACATATTGTGTAAGCGCCAATCTATTATCATTACATATTTTAGTCAGGTGCAAACTGTACAATAGTTTTGGATTTCAAAATCCGCGACTACTGCCGGGTTACTTTAAAAATTGATACCAAACGCTATCACGAAATTACTCAAACATTTCTTTAAGTGAACGTTAAATAAATAACATTTCAATGAACTGTGAAAAATGCACTGAACAAACATTTTTATAAATTAAATAGGAGAGCAAAGATATTGAAATACACATATGGCCAATTCTACGACTGGCAACGTTACATTCGCACGATGTTTTTATTTAGTTCATACGAAATAGCCACAAAGATACAAGAAAATTTTAAGATTCTGAGACTTATGTCATTAAACAGACCTTAATCTACATTTGTCTGGTAAAATTTTTTTGAAAGTTTCCATAACCATTATGATTATAATAATTGTAATCTTAAAATTAAAAATTAAGATTACTGTAATTGTAATCATGAAATACATGATTACGAATACCGTAATTGTAATCCTAAAAATTTTAAGATTACAACTACAGTAATCGTAATCATGAAAATTACGATTACGAATACTTTAATTGTAATCCTAAAAATATTATGATTACAATTAATGTAATCGTAATCAATAAAATGTTGATTGTGATTTACTGATACTTTGTACAGGTTTAATTGTTATAAACTATTTATGTACATTCTGAAAAGTATGTAAAATTGAGTTTAAGTCCAAGTAATACTGTTAATCAAAATCAACCTTTAATGAAAGCATTGCAATCATGAGTTTGTGTAGAATATTACACAAATGAAAATAAAT
>JAPVRG010081190.1:883-11521 GCA_029783565.1 Rhagoletis cerasi
AACAAATAACTCAAACTAAGCAACCATGTCGTTAACCGTGAAAATTGTGCAATTTCAATTGCCGAAGGCCAAATCAAATTTAATCGCACGAGTCGAATTCCGAGGTAAGTTACTTAAATTAAAATTGACACACTTGAAGTTGTACTTTTAAGTAGGAACCGAAAATAATGATTATTTTAAAATTTTCAATGAAAAAAATCAAACGCAAAAAAAAATCAAAACAGTTCCGAATACATTTATATGCATGTTCCTTTATGTTCTGTATGAATCTGTTACGATTTAAAAAATGTTGAGCGATGTCTTTAAAAATTATAGTTACTAATTACATTTTTATTTTTATTAAACGCTCAGAAAATATAATCATATATCGAGTTATATATTTTTGGTCAAAGAATAAGGTAACGATATACATACAAAATATATGAATATGAAGACATTTTTATTAGAAGTAACTTGGTTTCAAATACAACTACGACCCGAAAAAGCTCAGTTCTTTATGCGTTTGGTGCCTTTTAAAGAACGAAGTTGGTATAGTTGTGCAAAACTCTTGCTTGATATAGGTACATATGTATATGCATATATAGAACATATCTATTTTATATCTAACAAGGTTAGGAGTCACATGGAATTCAATGTGTTCGCACGTAACAAATTTCATTAAAGTTATATGGAGACGCAAGTGCATATGTATGTGTGCACTTCATGGCCGTTAGTCAACATTGTCACATCAAAGTTCATCAATACCTCTTTGTTTTTCTTAGCTTTTACATTCCGATACAATTATTTGTTAGTATCAAATACCTTTGGAAACATTTTTCACGTACTCAACCGTGGAGCATTTCTCAGTCACCTCCACTCACATGTGTGCACGTCCTTTGACTTTGCTACGCGGAATGAGTTAAAAAATTTCATAAATATTGGCAATGGACGCATTGTGTGCGTGCAGTGCCTGAAATTCCTGAAATACAAGGTTTTCGCTAGTTTGGCAAGTTCGTCGTTTATGCTTGTCTAAGTATGTCAATATTTACTTAGGACAGCAGTTCGTTTTACATAACATACTATACATACACATTTGAATAAATGATATTGGTATTGCATTTTAAAAAATTGAATGTAAGGTACATTTTAATGTGATTTCCCACAATTTAAAAAAGTCTTATTTTATCGAGATAATATTGTTAGTTTTCATCTGTGGAAAGAAATTTTATGGACCTTCGGTCAAAGTGATGTATGTATTGCGTTTGGTAGCAAGAGCTGACCGGAAACGGCCCAAATTTTAGAGCAGTAAAAATTAAAACCCTAAAATGATCACAGGTTGTATTAGTGCCACATGTGTTTGGCCATTTGGCAGCCTGATTTCATGACGAAATAGCTGAAGATTATAGAAACAATTTTCATTGTAAATAGTTTGAATTAGGGTTGAGATCCGTTCCTAGTTTAAGGTTTATATCAATGGTCTCATTTGTGATGGCCAGGGACCAAATCTAATTCTTACCGATCACAAACTATATCAAACAGGGTATTACATTCCTTAACCAGCACCGGAACCGTTTATAAAGACGCCAGTCCGGGAAAAGTTACTAAGGGCCGTTTCCTTAAATAGCATTTTAAATTCATCTGCCCCTTAAACTCAAACTTTGTTCTAACAGGACAGATAATTTTATAATCTACTTGAGAAAATGGCTCTAGGTAAGTAAGTTAGATGTACAAAGTATTGAGATCTTCTCATTCTCACAGTGTTATACCATCTCCTACTCCAGGCAGACTAATTCCATATCTCAGTCGGCCTGCGACGATAGAATTACGCCAAGGGCTCTATGGTATTATATTTCAGCTTGTCTTTGTTCGGGAATCAGTCTTACCTTGTCCCATCGTTCGTTCTTTCCAAAAATCCAGTTTTCTGAGTCGCATAGAAAATACTGAAAGGTAAATGTCAATTGGCTATAGGTGTGAGACCATCGAGGTCATCCGTACGCCAAGTTTTTATTACCCCCATCCTCCACTCAGCCTAGTTTTTAAGGATTTCTGCCAAATCAGCTTGACTTGCATTTTTTAGATGTTCAGAACTTTAAATTTAATTTAATTAATGAAGTTACATAAATTCGAACAAAAAGTTTGCTTCATTAGATAGATAAGTAATTTCATTCCATTAGTGTTTGACATATAATTTTGGGCTGTTGGCGCCACGGATGGTTCGGTTGTGGCGCATTCCAGAAGTGCAAATTTCGAAAACTTTTTCAAGCGATGAAGACCATTTCTCGTCAATATTTTGCACAAGGTTGTCTTCCAATACGACCGAAACTTTCGATTTGTTCACACAAACCAATGACTTCACGTAACCCCAGAGAAAATAATTTGGAGGCGTTAAACCGCCCAAGCACGATGGCCAGTCGACTGACCTGTTTCTAGAAATAACGCGTTCACCAAATGTTTCCTTAAAAAAGTAAATTTTTTTACTCGATGATTGGCATGTGGCGTGTTGAAAAATATGTCTTCAGTCAACATTCCAATCAATTAATAATAATAATAATAGATTGGCGCTTACACATATGTTAGTGTTTGGCCGAGCTTCTCCTCCGATTTGTGGCGTGTGCCTTGCTGTTGTCACACAAAGGGGAGGGACCTACAGTTTAACGCCGACTCCGAACGGCGATTGTATTTTTGTGAGAAGCTTTTTCATGGCAGAAGTACCCTCGGAGGTTTGCCATTGCCTGCCGAGGGGTGACCGCTGTTAAGAAAAACCCGTTTTTCTAAATTTTTTTTCGACGTTGCTCCAATCCAATCAATTAAGGTACGAAATAATCGTTGACGGTAAAGTTCTCGCCGCTCTCACTTACAAAGAAGGAAGGACCAATCACTCCGCTCCAAATTAAAAATTTTGCGTATTGGAATGTCCATCGAGCCAAAAATTTGCCTCAAAACTGAACAGAATATTGCGACAAAACAATGGGTTGATATCCAGTCGATTTTGTGCCCAGATGATTGTAGTGATTTCAGATCACTGTAGTGATATCAAGGCAGAGCTAGCTGCTGATTTAGGCAACGTCGCGAAGGATACCTGCTCATATAGCCAATCGGTAATTAGAGCCTTGGGCTCACTTACGGTGCGGTCGGAGCTAGTTGGAGAATGGCTGACCTCCCTTACGGTCGCATCTAAGTTTTTCCTTATCAGACTTATATACATATATAGGTGCTATACCATGAGCTGACCAGACAAGACACTCTCGAGTAAGTTAACCGAGAAAAGAGAGGGTGGCAGTACCTTTGATTTTATGTGGACTACTTTTTAACAAATGGTCCGCGTGTCATCTCAGCAAGTGCTAGGTGAAAATCAGATTATGAGATTTTGAAAAGCTTTTCTGGCCTAGGGTAGACTGGAGGCGGTCAATGAATTTACTTAAGCGCAAAAGTCCGCAACTCTCAATTAGAGTATGTTTATTGAAAGAACACAATTAGAGGTTTACGCCGCCGAGCCACGCCGCCGTTTTTTGCCATTTAACACGCGCCGCCGCCGAGTTATGAAAACATCTGCGCGGCGATGGCGGCGCCTGCGTTCGGCGCCTCGGGATTATCGCAACAATTTTTCCTGTTGTACACTATGCCACAGAATTATTCACACCCTATTTTTTTTAAATATTCGCAGTGTTTTTCAAGGTAGATGTTTTTTTTTGGTTAATTCTTTTCGTACATTTTTTTAAGTTATTGTTCGTTCTCTAACAAAAACCATATAAATCAAAGTTTTGAAGTTTATACAAAAATTGGAAAAATTCAACACCAAAAGTACAAGCTTTTTAGAAAACTAAGTATGCCTACGACATGTGGCAAAAAAGGCAAATAAAACATTGTTCTGAGTAGCTTTTCAATAGTTCTAGAGTTCTTGAGAAGGAGAAAGAAATGCAAAATTACGCCGAAAAAACACGTTTTTCGAAAAAGTCGAAAAAGTTAAATTTTTGAAAAAAATAAAAATTTTATCTGTTCTGAGTAGCTTTTAAATAGTTCTAGTGTTCCTGAGAAGGAGGAAGAAAGTTCTGCAAAATTACGCCGAAAAACATTTTTTCGAAAAAGTTAAATTTTTTTTAAAAAATAAAAATTTAATCAGAACTTTCTTTCTCCTTCTCAGGAACTCTAGAACTATTGAAAAGCTATTCAGAACAGTTTTAGTTTTAATTTTTTTGCAAAAACTAATTTTTTCCATTTTTCCGAAAATAATGTTTTTTTCGGCGTAATTTTGCAGAACTTTCTTTCTCCTTCTCAGGAACTCTAGAACTATTGAAAAGCTACTCAGAACAGATAAAATTTTTATTTTTTTCAAAAATTTAACTTTTTCGACTTTTTCGAAAAAGTGTTTTTTCGGCGAAATTTTGCAGAACTTTCTTTCTCCTTCTCAGGAACTCTAGAACTATTGAAAAGCTACTCAGAACAGATTAAATTTTTAATTTTTTCAAAAAGTTTACTTTTTCGACTTTTTCGAAAGAAGTGTTTTTTGGCGTAATTTCGCAGAATTTTTTTTTTTCCTTTTCAAGAACTCTAGAACTATTGAAAAGCTGCTCAGAACAACTTTTTATTTGCCTTTTTGCCTCATGTTGTATGCTGCGTGAACCTGACATACACAATTTTTTTATCAAAATATCCAGAACTTTTTTTCCTTTTCAAGAACTCTAGAACTAATGGAAGGCTACTCAGAACAACTTTTTTTCGTTTTGCGTACCGTATGCCAACTTTACAGGCATCTTTTGAATTGGTAATAGCATTCAAATTGCACACTCAGATGCTATGTCATAGGCGTACTTAAAATTTGTATGTATTTATGCCCAACTACAAATTGATATTCAAGTTTGATCCAACATAGCTTATTTACCCATCAGTTGCATGTGAAAAGGCAAAGGCGCCTTTTTTATTTTATTTTGCTGTTGCTGTCATACTCATTCGCTACAGCACTCCATGCTATTGCCATTACAGCTAAAAGCTACTGCAGCTGTTGTGTGCTTAACTACATTTAAAAAAAAGCTAAAAATGTGAATACCAACAACAAAAAGGCTCGGCGTGGGAAAATTGCAGCTATGCTGAGAGAATATCAGTAGCGACATCATTGGACTGCGTAAATACATATACAAACATAAAAAAGGGGGTAAAAGAGAATATTTTTTTGCATTTCCCTGCTTCAGTTTTCAAATGAATTTTTAAAATATTCCTGCATTTTCTGTCCCCTAGTTGCAGTTTAGGTATGTCATGCAACGAAGTAAAAGGGGCTGTTGACGCTTTGTAGATACATACATATGTACATACCTAGTGCTTATTTTTATTTTTTGTATTTTTTTTAATACCTTTCATTTTTTATTTGCGTCCTCTGCTTGCCATGCGATGTATGCAGGTATTAAAGTAGTGCATTGCGTTGGAGCCACGTACATAAAATACGCAAAACGTAAAATTGAATGTAAACATTTGTATTGCGGCTGCTATAATGAAATTCTTAACTTGTTTGCTGTGTCATGACAATGGGGATAGCTTTAGTCAAATTTCGCAATCTGTTAAAGATTCCAAAATGGGGATCGCATGGGAATTGGCTCAATTTACTACGTACAATAAACTGTTTTCAGTAGATTAACGTAATGGGTGTGATAAGTGTGCCACTTTGAAATTTGTGTGCGGGAACACTTAAGTCAGTTGGCTGAGGTTTGTTAGCTATGAGCAGGGAGTTATTTGAGGTGGTAAGATTTATGATTTAGCTTTGAATAATTCAGATTACTGAAATTCTTACTACGTTCACTGAAAAGAAAAAAGGAATTATTTTGAAAGAGTATTTGTCAAAAATGTGTTTGCACTAAATAATATTTTTATAATTAAAGTAATTTCGCAATAACTGTGTATGATGTGATTGGAGATAGGTGTTTAGTACACTTAAAAAGCTGTAATTTGAGATGAATGGAGACAAAAGGCTGAAATCTCCGCCTAAGGCTCAAAACATAGTGGAGCGGTGAGCGAAGACAACGAGCAAAGCGTCGATTACAAACTTTCGTGTTTCAGTGGGAGCGCGCATAATGAAGAGCAAAGCGTATATACACGTTTGTAATCGACGCTTTGCACGCCGCCCCACTATGTTTGGGCCTAAAGGAAGCATATACATATGTACGCGCTTCCCTCGCCACGATAATAAAATAGTTATGCGAGCGATAGTTGAGCAATTCCGTGGGAAGGGAAGAAAGGAGAGACGTATTTCCCAAAAGAAAAAAAAACAAAGGCAGAAGACGGGAGTAAGAAAAGCTTGAAATTTTAACAGGCAAAATTCTATCAGAGAATGAGGTGGCTAGTTCCTGCAGAGGCGAAGGTAAAAATCTATTAACAGACGTCCATGAAATATGAAACGATCACGCATTTAACGGAGAATCAAGTGATGAGTTCGATGAATAAGAACCAGATCAATTGATTTTATAGGAACGTCGCTTCACTAGCCCTAGCAATGACGGCATACCGACTGAGCTATTTAAAAAGGTCGGCAAAACAATAAAATATTTGGCGCTTATACTTTTGTTAAGTACTTGGCGGAGCTTCTCCTCCAATTTGTGATGATTGTGTAACATGGAGGGACCTACAATTTAAAGTTGCCTCAAAACGGGAAATGGTTTTATGTGAAGTGTTTAGGCCTCCGCCTAAATATGATTCGAAAAGTGCATCCCTAATGTCTAACATTGCGTTAACATTACAGCTGTTTCCGTTATTGGAATGTTGGTTCGAAAACCGCTTATTTAGGCTGCCGCAATAAACTCAAAAAACTGTTCACGTACTTCTTTTGTGAGAATCCAGAGAAGAGGACGTGATCCAGCCACCATACCACTGCGTTATCAACGCAGAGATACGCTCGGAGTTTCGCCATTGACTGCCGCGAGGCTACCGCTGCTAGAAAACGCTTTTTCTAATTTTATATGTTGCTCGGTCCGGGATCGAACCCAGCTCCCACGGAGTCTAACGACTCGGCTACAGCGGGCATTCGATGCAAGTACCCGCTGTTAAACACAATTAGGATGATTAAAACTGGTTTCGAAATCTAGTTTGCCAAATTCACAAGACGGGAAGCTTTTCTGTTTGCGTCAATGGGGTTTCAGTCGTCCATTAATAACCAGATTTTCACGCTGTGTCAAATAAAGAGAAAGATCCTCGATTAAAAAATTGGCGCACATAATGCGATATTTTCCATCAGAAACATGGACTACGTCGAATAGATATGGGAAAGCTTTAGGTGCTTTCAAGGGAACAATTCTATGTAAGATCTATGCATGACACTGTTCACGATGTCGGCTATTACCGAAAAATATGAAACGGTAAAAAGTTGCTTCAACTCGACACCTATGAGTGGACAACGAAAGTTAAGATTCCTTATAATAAAATAAATGAAAGACTAGCGTAATTCGCAAAGGATGGCCGCTTGTTCATGAATGTGATGGCTGAGTAGTTTGCTTTGCATTTTGTGTGCGCCTAAGGGCATTGTAACAAAAAGCAAGTGAACTGGCACGGAAAATACTTGCGCGCTATTTTCACGTGTCATGGAAAAGGTATGTATGCAGCCGCGAGCTAACCGCAAACTGAGGATTGACGAGTTATAACTAAGCGAAATGCGTAGGAAGTGAAAATACAGCAGTACCTGCAACACAGCCGAGCTCAGATTTTCAAATTGGGACTTGAGTAAATCGCAAGAGCTTCTGCCGCTAAAAAGTAGAGAAATATTGTCAGTTAAAGGGGCATTTGCAGGCCACATTCTTATAGGTAAACATCAGAACGGTATTACTTGCTTAAAAGCTGCTTTACTGAGGAAACGCCTAAAACTGACTGGCGTTCACCCACTGCATAATGCAGAAGAAGACAGACATTTCTGGGAACATAATTTTTTAACGACCCAAGCGCTCTAAGAAATGATTCAAAGAAAAAGAGGGATTTCATAGTTAGCATTTGAACCTAACCTAATCCACAATAATATCACAAATTACGATAAAGTTAAATATAAAATTAAATAATACCAAATATTTTGAACCGCATGGGCAATTTGATTTCCCATATTTTTAGGAAGAAATACATATAATTTTCAGGGTTGAGCTATAGGTAGACATTTTTATTCGCAGGCAATATTAGATGAATTCCCACAAATACTCAGAATTTTGTTGCTTAATTTCTAAATCAGGGATCACACGGTTTGTACATTTGTACACATTTATAAATTTTGGCGGTGATAGAGTTGTGTTGTCCAAAAATTTGTGTCGAACATGAGTTCAGATCAATAAAAAATTTCCAAACAACCTCACTCTGTAACTAACAAAATGTACAAATCTGTACAAATGTACAAATCGTGTGATCCCTGCTTAATAAATTCCATCTTTTACCTGATTAAAATATTTTTTTGTCTTTTCTTTTGTTTCAGGTGTTGCCCATATAACATCAGAACTTAATGCTGATTCTAACATTATCGATGTTAATCAGGTGAGTAAAGAGATTATGTTTGTTTTTCATTCTCCATTTGCACACGGATCATAGTACTTGAATGCAAGATTTATCATATAACTATGTACATAAATAAAAATTAAATTGTATAAAATTATTCAGTTACAACAAAAATTTTAATTGTATTTTTTTATGTTTTAGGGCCGATTTCATAATGAAACTCTTAAAGTTCCTTTTGCAAAAGTTTCCTTTTAGTTAAAGTGCCATTTAAATGTACAGTGTCTTTTAAAGGCACCCTTGTCTTTAAAGTGGTTTTATGAACTCGATCGACAAAATAAAGTTTCCTTTAAATTTTAAAAGATTCTTTAATTTTATTATGAAATCGGCTCTTAGCCACATTTGAAAGTTATATAAATAACTTAAACACTACTTAAGTCTTCAATTTGTCCTCAAAATGCAATAAATTTGCTGTAAAATAATTCCATATAAGTACCACAATTCAGTATTCGATACATTTGTGTTTACTTGAACATAAACCGTTTGCAATTTTCTGCTAGAAAGTGGCATGTAGTTTATGTTTTCCCACAAATACACAAATAAAATGTCCACCAATTGAAGAAGAAAATGTGTGTATTTATCTTACAGCAATCCAAATTCCAAGAAATATTTTCCAAGTTTAGCAGCTAAAAAAATAAACAAGGCTAAGAGTGCCAAAAATGAAAGGACCAAGTAAATCAAAGTAAAGCCACAGGGCAGCGGTCAAATCAATGAAGGCCTTCGGGAAGATGTGTTGTTATTTTTGCTTTTTTATACCCGAGCGCAGCTGCGCACAAGGGCATATTAACTTTGTTCACATAACGGTAGTTTGTTACAGCCTAAAGGAATCGAGGTAGATATAGAAATATGTATATCAAAATGCTCAGAATGAAAATAGAAATTGATTAATGCCGTTTTCTTTTGTACAAAAAATGTTGCCTTTTTATTGCCCTCTCCTTAGTATATGTGCGAAGAGGGCACTGAGAAGGTAACAATTTTCGGCAGAAAAGAAAACGTCATAAGCCACGCCTGTTTGCCCGCCCGTCCGTCCGTCCGTCTGTATATACACACTATAACTCGAGTGAAAATTGAGGTAACTCAACGAAACTTGGTACGCGTATTTCTTTTGTGATAAGGACGGATGGAATTGAAAATGGGTAAAATCGGATTATAACTCCACGCCTATACCAAAACTTTGTACAGGTGTTGACTTTGGTTCAACAGAGAAAAGGGTTGAAAATTTGTGAAATTGGACAATAACCACGCCCATCTCAGTAATTACTAAAGATAATTCACTCAAAATCGATGTTTGCAATAATATCATAGCAATAAATGAGATTAATACAAATTTTTAGAAAACGGGCGTAGCACCGCCTACTTACGACTACATGTGTGTAACTCGGTAACTCATATATTAATTTCTGCTAAACGCAGTGCAATTATTTCCCTTGGCAAAAGAAAGTTACATGTTGAAAATTTTCGAAATCGGACTAAAATTACGCCCACTTTACATACAACAGTAAATTTCAGATATACGAAAAATCCGATTGTGGTGTAGTGGTAAGCAGTGCGCGCTTCCACTCCCCAGGGCCTGGGTTCAAGCCCTGGTTAAAGCAACATCGCAAAAAATTTAGAAAGAACGATTTTTCTTAACAGCGGTCGTCCCTCGGTAGGCAATGGCAAACCTTCGAGTGTATTTCTGTCATGAAAGGCAGCTTCTCATAAAAATACAATCGCCGTTCGAAGTCGGCAAAAATTCCGTGTCCCTCCCCTTTGCGTGACAATATCAAGGCAGACGCCACATGTGTAAGCGCCAATCTATTATTATTATTTTTATTAACTGAATTTTGGTAAGCGGATGTATGTATTTTAATTTAATCGATATTTTATGATTTTTATTTTTTCGAGCATAAAAGATTTAAAGCGCTTATAAAAAAGCGTTATAACGGTTAAAAAAGATCGAAAAAATAAAAATCAAAAATAACGATTACGTTTCGATCGAAAAAATAAAAATCATAAAATAACGATTATTTTTTGATTGAAAAATAAAAATCATAATATTTATCTAACGATTATTTCACTAGTTTACACGAAAAATTAACCTTTGTAAAAAATATTTTCTAGGCTCACTTTGGGTCGTTGAATATGAAAACAAAACCCATTAATTTTTCCAAA
>JAPVRG010081375.1:0-13108 GCA_029783565.1 Rhagoletis cerasi
CCCCCCCCCCCCCCCCCCCCCCACCACTCGACGGGCTTTGATACAAGGATACAATTAAGCTATTACTCAGAAAAAAATATTTACCTAAATATTGTAGTTTCAGAAAAATTTTCGGCGATTTTTTCGATTATCCATTCTTATTGAATGAAATGAACTCAAAAATCGTTAAACTGACTAAGAATATTATATCCAATAGTGAAGATTTAAATTCACGGATAATATAGCAACTATTCACACGCTGATTTAACTTGACGCGAAAAGGAAAGCCTGGAGTGCGGTCTGACTGTTATTTAGGAGAACTTGCTCACAGATGTACGGCGAGAAGCTTGGAAGTACAGTAGACTCGGGGTAGAGGGAACTAGTTCGTGCAAGGGCTAGTCCCTTCAATCGAGATTGAATTTACATATTTACAAAAGTGGATTGAAAATAAAAAGGTGTTTAATAATACTTTAGTATGTAACGTAAAAGTAATTTTACAGTGAGTGTAACTATTTTAAATAAGAAATACATATTATTTTAAGAAGTCCAACATAGTAGTTTGTTTTTTCTGAGCTTCCAGTTTGAAGTTCTCTCTACTCAGTATTTATCAGACTAAAGGTTCCCTCTACAGAGTACTCAATGAAAGAATTTCTGTTGTTCCCTCAATCGAGTAGTTCTCTCAATCCGGGGCTCCCTCTACTCTGAGTCTACTATATACTTATGACAAAACCCGCCATATCCATCTCTACTCTGACATTCTTCATCTGCTTCCAAAGATATCAGCTTATATACCCTCGGTTTTCGAGTTCCCTGTGTACAAGTTAAGGGATTCATCTGTGAATGTCTCTTGATATTTGAGTCATTCGATAATCGCTCAATAGTCGTTTATCTACTTCTAATCGACACTCGCAATAGGGGTGAATTTCAATTGCGGGTCGATCGTGCTCAACCTCAATAGATGCTTCTAAATGCAGCTGGCTACTAGAGAATTTTCTTTACAACCTACAAAACTACCATAACAGTGGGTGTGTTCGAGCTACCTAATAATTACCGCAATATTGCAACCTTGTTACTTTCTTGATGCTCTGTTGCTGATGCTCAACTAGAAATCTACTGAATCGCTACATAAATTGCGCAGTAAAAATTTTTATGTTGCATTTGATTAGCTAGTGATTAGCAACTGATTGTCAAAGTGTTGTTCCCCGAACGCGTGATGTAAGCGGAACCGCCTAAATTTTCGCGTCGTAGAACATGATGCCCTTTAATAAAAAGTAACACTGCCGCAATAATTGTAGCTCGAATACACACAGTATCACATTTCCGGTACAATTCTCAACCAAGTTACGCACAAATATACTTGAAAGGCTAATACTACTAATAATGTTTTTTTCCTTTTCTTTTTTGAAGGTGTTGAATTTAAAAAATGAGATGAAATTAAACTTAATGAACTTCTTACGGATACTAAGCTTATGTGAAATTGATGGTAAATTTTTTTTAATGAATTTTGTAAATTGTATTAATACGATACTTGTTTCGAGCAGAGCCTTATAAAATGTATGTAAGGCATTAAATCACAAAGAACTACGTAACGCTAAGCGTTATATGGTTACACTCTCGCAGCAACATTGTCGTCCTACAATATTTAATTGCAAAAAACAACAAAAACAAAACACTAACTGAGAAAGGAGAGAATTATGAATTAATTCAACAAATTGCCTTTAAATTTAAAAATAAATTTTAAAAATCGTAAATTATATTTACATATATGAATTTCTTACGATCATTAAACGTAGTAAAATGAGAAATATTTATTTAATAACAAAATAAGTATGTAGCTATATTAGAAAGAGAGAGAGAGAGATAGTTATAAAAATTTGAGACGAAATGAAGATCAAAAAACTAATTTCACCAACACTGTTAACAAATTAGTAACGCAAGTGGGCATAAATATTTGAAATAAAATTTATGTTTATAAAAAATATAGAAAACTTTTATTTTACACAGACAAATGATAATGTATGTATGTAAACAGGAAACATAAATCTGTAAACCAATAATGAGTGCTACTTTATTTTTATTATTTTTTAAACGAAACAAAATTAGATTGTGAAATTACAACTGTCGTTGGCATTGTTTTGACAGCAGAAGCCAGTATACGCAGATGAAACCGTTTTTAATTATAAAAAAATAAACACTAATAAAAGAAAATTTGGCCTTTAATTTAAAAAAAAAAAAACAGCAACTAATTGCTATTTAAATTTTTTCAACTATTTTCCTTTTAGTATTGATTTCACTTTCGAGTTTGAACCACGGTTGATTTGCGAAATTCTAAGATTTTATGTATTTTTCCTTAAATTCTTTGCTACGAGAAGGGGACGCTGTCTTAGAGCTTCAAGCAGTTCGTGTACTAGGATTTAGTAAATAGGTATCACAGAGAATAAAGTGGAGGTTTACAAAAAAAAAAATACTTTATTTCTTCGTGGCTCTTGCATCTACATACAACAGCGCACAATTTGCGGGTTGAAAAAAAAAAAACATTAAAAAGCTAACACATTTTAAAGCATAAAACATTTTTATTGAACAAAAAATAAATTAAGATTACCTTAGCATATACTTGTATAATAAAATAATAAATAGTAACAGAAACAAATAAAAACTGGTTGCCAAATTCGAGGGGATGAAGAAAGAGCACCTGAAAACTAAACAAAGTTCAACCAAAATTTTGGAATTTTTTGGAAAACGCAGTCGTAGCACAATTTGCTAATTCACAAAAGATGTTTCGCCTTAGAGATCCAAAAGCACTGGCTTTGTTTCCTTGGCACATTTCAACATCGAGCGCATCATTTTAATAAAGCCCGTATCCTTCGACTTTTCCAAGCCGCGTTGCAATCGATTCTTCATCACTGCTACGAATTCGCGGTTACTCAGCTGGTTGTCGTCTACATTAATGAAATTTAAGAAAAAATAAATAAATAACACTTGAAATGATAGTTTGAAACTTATACTCACTGTCTTCGTCGAAAATGGTAAAAACCACATCAATTACGTGATCTCTTAGATCCACCATAGCTACAGTTTTGGCAACATGTTTCAGTGTTGCCTGATCAATCGACGCACCCGCAATGTGATAGAACGTCAAGGCGGTGTCCACATCATTAATGTTACTTAGAAAGTGAAAGAAATCGAGGTAATCTTCTTTGGAGATACCCAAGGCATTGTCCTTGAATTTACGCTTGACGCGCTTCAATTTACGCGACTTCTTCTTATGCGAGTATCCAGCATACGCCACCAAAAGCTCAGCGAAGTCAACCTCAGTGATGAGACCCTCGCTATTCGGACGTTTGCGCTCGAATTCGAGCGTTAAAATCTCACGCTGTAATTGCGTTTGAAAGTGTATAAACTTTTGTATGGTCAACTTTTGATCCAAGTTCGGACCGAAGAAATAGTGAGTTAGTGCGGAGTTTACACCCTGTGAGAAGCGAGAAAATACATTTTTTTATGATAGAATAACAAAATATTTCGCGCGAAATGTAAAAATTAAGTGTTTGCTTAGCCGATTTGATTAAAATTATGGTATTATATATAGAATAGTGTGGTGACACCAAAGCAAAACGTGAGTAAAGCGAGAATAAAAAAAATTTGTGATTTTGAGCTAGTTACAGAAAATCAGACATTAGCGTGAATTAAATTAGACGGTATGAGCGAATAAGGAATGGTGATTTTCAAAAGATTTAAAGAAAAGTATACAGTTTGCCTGAGTATATACCTTCGTGGGCTTTGTATTTAGTAGGTAGAGATAAATTAAGTTGTAAATTTTGTGATTAAGACATTTGTTAGTGGTGTGGGTGGCATTAGACGGTATTTACAAAAGATATAAGAAAGATCAAAGATACAGAAAATATATTTGACATTAAGTAGATTCAGCAGTCAAAGGCATGGTTGATATGTACATATAAATCATTAACATAATCGTATGCTTATTAACGAGCAGGTAGCACACTAGCCTACACAAATATGTACATTTTTATGAAATATAAGAATTTAAATTGCTCGTATAAATTATTAATGCTCAACTTACCTTGAATGTATTGCCTGTAGCCGCATGATCGCGATGTCTACTACCGATAGTCGATTGTTGGCGCACCAAATCAGCTACCATTTCAAATTCTTCGCTATCCACATCACCATCACCATTCAGATCGAACATTTGAAAGGCGATTTCGAAATGTCGACGAGATGCTGAGATTTTTAAATGAAAATTATTATTAGTTAGCGTTTTTTCAGTGAGAACTTAACGCTGCACTCACTTGAAAGCACAGTCAGCAAGAATATATAGTCGGAGAAGGTAATTAAACCGTATGAGCCCAATTTATAGAAAATGCTATCCTTATCCAAATGCAGCTTCAAACAGTCAGCCACATCCTAGCATGAAAAATTAAAAAATATAGATATTAGTGAAACGTAAGTACAGTCGAAATATACAATTCTCAAACAACATGTCAAAAAATCTTTAAAAGCACCGCATTTTTTTTAATTTCAACAATCAACAGCAAAGGGAGCAAATTGTAGGGCGTAGTGGCACAAACGCGCAGATATATGTTGGTGAACACATAGCATAGCTTTTTAGTAAGAAGTGCATTTAGTGGTAAAAAGCATTGGATTAGTGCAAAAACATTTAGTTTTTATAAATAGAATTCGCTAATTTAATTATTTTTTTATTATTTTTTTTTTTATCTAATTTCATCAAACAAGCCCAAACGAGCATGTCTCGAAGACGCGAAAAACATGAGCAACATGCAAAAAATGTTTGTAATTTCTAGTGTAAGACAAATTATGTGTTAAAAAGGGGGGGTACAATTAACAATCGGTTGTTCATTCACATATGTATGTATGTACATATTCTGCCAATGAGTATTAAATAGTTCGTTATCTTTTCTTTTAGTAATGTGTTTGTCAAAGGGTTTGCAAAAAATACCTCGCCTGCAACCTGCAAGTAGAGAGCATGTTTTGAGTGTGGTTAAGAGAAAAAAGGAAATTGTGATATTAGAAAGGGAAGGAAATGTAAGGGAGATAGCGTGTTTTCGCAAATTAATGCAGTAAGTAATTTTAAAATGGTTTTACAACAACATGTGAAAGTCATGTGTGTAAGTTTTCCAAAGTATTATTTTCTTATTGTAATTTAGAATTCCGCTATTATTGGAAGAGTGGGGAATATTTTGTTTTTGGAAAAACGGAAAAAGATAAATTTGCTTAATTTGCTTTTTCCTTGAAGTAAATTTATTCACAAATTATTTAAATTTATTTGATTCTTCTTCGTTTTTATATTTTAGTAGCCTTACAAACATTTTTATTTTTTACTTTATTTAATTTTTTCATTTTATTTTTATTTTATTTTTATTTAATTTTTTTTTTAATTTTACTATTAAGTTCCTTTTTTTAATTTTTCTTATTTTATTTTTTGTTTTATTTTTTTTTTATTTAATTTCTTAAATTTTATTTTATTTTTTACTTTCTTTTTCTGTTTAATATTTTATTTTATTTTTATTTATTTTTTTTTTGTTCTTAATCTTTTTTAGTTTTACTTAATTTTTTTATTTTATTTTTTGTATTTCATTTTTTAATTTTTAAATTGTTTTCATCTTTTTTGTATGCTCATATTTTTTTATTTTAGTTTATTTCATTCATTATAACATGTGTATTTTATTTATTCTCTTAACAGATTTTATTATAATTTATGCATTTTTTTAATTTTGTATCGATAATTTTTAATTTTTTACATCCGTCTCCACTTACATATGTACATATTTTGTTTGTTTGTTAATTTTCATACCTTAGGATCATAGCGCCGATACTGGTCCAGTCCCAAACCTAAAAGAAAAAATCAGTTATTAACAAAATTTTAATTTGCGAACTCTCTGTGAATCTACTAAAACAAAACTGTTAACTTTTTTCTCATATTATTCAAACTATCCTCCAAAATGTTATCATGTTTTCATATTTTATAATCGACATACCCTCTGGCTGTTTCATGCCTGGCGTCATGCTAGTAAGAAAATCTTGCGGAGTCATAAAAATCTCATAGCGATCATCAGTTGTTGGCACTTGTATAGTGGCAAAGTAACGAAAAACCTTATCAGGTGTAGAAAATTGACGTATACGATTTTCGTATTCGATAATCTGGCCAGACATGAAATGAGGAATATTATTTAGGCGCGTAAAAGCTTAGCAGCGTATTTAACACATTTATCAATTTGGTACTTCAGGGAAAGGATTATCAAAACATAGAGCACAGACAAATAAGCAAGAAATAGTCGAAAATAAGTGTCAACAAAAAAAAATTAGGAATTTAAAAAAATAATGATAATGTAGTGCGGTGCAAAATACAATAAACAAAAATATTGATATGTACATCTTAAGGAGGATCGAGTAATTTAAGTCTTACTGCGTTATTTACGTTATGATCTAACTACAGCATAATACCAAACATAATATATCTAGCCAAGGACTGTCACTCCAGCATCATTACCCAAAAACTTTTTGGGGAATTTATATGCTGTTACAACAACAACAACCCAACATAATTCTTCATTCAACGCATCGTCGCTGAAAACATACCATCTGGCTGCATTAGGCCGGGATAAATTGAACGCAGAAAATCATCAGGAGTCATGCACACTTCCGAAGCTGTAGGTGTGGTAAGACGAACTGTGGCGAAATAGCGAAAGATTTTGTCCGGTGTAGAATAGGCACGTAAACGGTTTTCGTATTCGATGATCTTCATTTTGGGTCAGGGTTTCCATTCAGTTTTTTTTTTTTTTTTGTGAGCATATGTAATGTGATTTTCAATTCAAATACAAGGATTGTGCATGTGTGGTAATTTTATGGAGAACAAAAAGGTTCATAACAATTCAAACACAGATATGTATATAGGTATCATGAAAATAAAAGAAAATTAATAAAAATTATTCAAAGAAATCAGGCAAAAGTCTGCAAAGAAAATACAAAGTAATAAAATAGAGTAGGTACTACAGCCAAAATTATAGACAGGTGCTAAAAGAGAAATTATTACTTTCAAAAACTACAATGGTGAATTTATCTACAATTTATTATAATTAAAAAAAAATATAGTTTTTTTTCAATGCTGTTCTACCTAATAATATCAGCAAAACTATTACCTTCCTTTCGCGAAAGCCCATTTTTTCCTTCTGTTCCCGCTTGGACTTGGCCAAAGCAGGTTCGGAGCATTTACTCGACACTTTGTCATTATCTGCGGTCTCTTCAAGGCTGTCTTTAGTTTTTGCTTTATCTTCAGTAGGAATATCTTTCTCTTTAGGTGCATCCGCATCTACTTTGGGCATGATAGCACGCTTTAGTCTAAAAGTTTATATAATTATGTACAATTACAACTTAGTCTAAATACTCTATATGGTTCTACATACTTCTTCCAGTCCAAAAACGTCATAACAAATAAAGTGCCAACAAACGCGTGGAAGTATTTCGTTATCCGAGGGGTTGGCTCTTCTTTGTGACCGAACTTTTTATAGCCCCGCACTGCGCACACGTAATTGGGCGCAACAGGAAGCGTTGGCTGCAGTAACAGCGCGTTGCACTTCCCAACACCCAGCAAGAGAGGTTTCAGCAGCTGTTGCTGTCCTGTATTTCGCCGCCCCAAAGCGGCTCCACACTGTCGAAGCAAGGACATGGTATATTTGTGACCCCTAGTTTCTAAATACAGCACAAGAAATTTTCTTTTGCATTTACTTAAAGTTATTTGCTCATAATTTAGGTGTGTTATATTACTGTTATTTTTATTGCGCTTTAATATAATTTATTTTTTTAATCGAATATAATTATAATAGAGCAAATTTAATTATTTTCACTTCCAGAAGACGAAATTTGCAAAAACTTCTGCTTCTGCCAGAAGATAGGATTCACAATTAACTTAACAGCTGTTTGAAATGAGTGATGAACAAAAATCGTCTGTAACCGGATAAAATCAAAGAACAGAGAACGTAGATAATAGAGAAGGACCAAGAACGAATCAGCGTGGAAATTGTCAAATACTAACAACAGAGAACCAAAGAACCTACGAGCAAAGCTCGGTCATTCTGGTACTGTTAACATAAATTCTCACTATTTTCGCTTGCTAATAATTGTATTTAAGTAATTTGTTCTTATGAAATAAGTTCTGGGCAAAAATAATGTAGAAAGCCGGAATATTCATGAATTTTAATAAAGCAGGAAACGCAACAAAAACTGAATAAAAAGAAATGATAAAAAAATATTCCCACGACAGTCGGGTCTACGTAACCGGAACGACCCAGATTTATATCTAACCAAGGACTGTTACTCCCGCGTCATTCCCTAAAAACTCTTTAGGGAAATTGTATGCGGTTACAACAACAACAAAATAAAAAAATTCCGATAGTATCGCGATAGTGACCACCATTCATCGATAGTGGTCATAATTTCAAACTGTCGATAGTGCCATCGATAGTTTCGCAGCTCTAGTTGGTACGCAACTACCCATTCTGGCGGGGCCATTATGTATTTTAAAAGTAGTTTGTTTTTAATGGAATAAATGCAAAAAGTGTTGATCAGCATGGTGTAGTATTCTATCGTTCTTGGTTGATCAGTAATGTTACTTATGTTTTAATTTCACAAGTGGGAATTTTAGTGAAGTGCTTGTGTATGTACATATATGTAAGTGACGCCAGCCAAGTAATACACGTTAAATTGAATGGAAATTCTTGAGATGCATGCACAGTACGAGGATAAGCTGATAATTTTCGGTATAGCGGAATTTCGTAACAAATTTTAATGCCGATTGAAGGTATGTTTATTTAAACACATAAACAAGGAAGTTACAGTGTTTTCCGTTCCTCCAACTACAAGTGAATACGTTACTTTGCATACAAGGCAATTCTGGTATGTGCTGCGAATGTTATTCATGCCAGCTTATATGCTTTTGTTAGTTTTGGCCAGTTCGGTGTGGAGCAGTAATGAACACATGAAATTAGCACCTACACATTAAATGAGACCTGCTGCTTTTTTTCACAACGAATTTGGCGTAATCTGAGCTGGTGCATCTATTCTGACTACCTAACGATTCAGTCATAATGATCAGATGAAAATAGCATGGACCATCGAACATTATGCTTCTTAGTTTGGCTAGCACATCCGTTGTTAGAAAGAGAATAGACAAAAAGAGGTATAGGATTCCATACTTGTAAGCATATACGACTCAATCTGAAACAAAAAACAAATGCTTAAAACAGTTGCAAATTAGGCAAACGTTTTATTTGGGTTTACATATAAAAAATGTTATGGAATACTGAATTTACATAGCATAAACGCAAGAAAAAAATAGGACGCAAGTTTTACTCTTGGCAAACTAATTCCCTTCAACTGACAGTACAGCGCGGAAATATTCGCTGTCCAATTGTTTGATATCCTTTGCAAATGTTGCAACCAATTTACTCAACTCCGCTTCATCAATATCCGCATCGTTTCCAGTTGTTGTCAACCGCTCTACAGCTGCATCTACTTTGTCCAGCAATTCCTTATCTGCTTCATTTTGCTTATCAGAATATTCATCCTCGAACTCCCTATAAATGCGCTGCGCATTATGCACCACAGCTTCAGGAAAATTGGCAAGACGTGCGACTTGTATGCCAAAACTTTTTTCCATTATACCAGGACGTACTTGATACAGAAGTGTAAAATTGTCTGCATCTGCCACAGCAGCCATGTGACAATTTTTTACCGTATCCACAGATTCAGCTAGATTCGTGATCTCATGGAAATGTGTGGCGAAAAGTGTAAAACACTTGGTTACTTTCGCTAAATGCCTGTAAGAAGTGGTTTTAATGTATTTAAATAATATTAAATAAATAATCGAAATCATACTCAGCAATAGACCAAGCTATACCGCAGCCCTCATAAGTCGACGTGCCCCGACCTAGCTCATCAATAATAACCAGCGAATTTTCAGGAGCCGTCTGCAAACGCAAAATGCAGAAAATTAGGGGGTTTTACTTATTAATTTCGCTAAAAGGCAACTGTAACTAACGCGTACGATGCCTGAGGTCTCGATCATCTCGACCATGAATGTGCTCAATCCCTTCACAATATTGTCACTAGCTCCTACACGTCCAAGTATGGAATCAACCATCGTTATTTTGGCCTCGCTGCAGGGCACAAACGCTCCCACATGAGCCATCAGCACAGCAGTGCCAACCGATCTTATAAAAGTACTTTTTCCGCCCATATTAGGTCCAGTGATTATGAACATGTTGCAAGCATCTGGGAAATTTTATACTTCAACACAAGAAAATTGAATTTTAATAAAATACTCTAATTTACCTTTCTTGAAAGCCACACTGTTGGCAATGAAGGTAACATGCTCTTGAAGTTCTAGGCAAGGATGCCGTAAGTCCTTCAGCTCCAACACACCTGCACCCTCTTTCAACATTTTTGGTCGCACATATGGAGTTGACGCCGCCAATGCTGCCATTGCAAAGCTGACTAAACAATCTAATTGCGCCAGCTCGTTGTTCAAAGAACTAAGTGGGCCTGCATAACCAATAGCCACTTTTATAATTTCCTCCACGACTGATTTTTGCTGCTCCTCGTACTGATCACACAAATTACCGTACTCCTCACTATATTCAGTTAGCTTTTCGTTGGTGAAGCGTACACCACCCTTTACCACATCAAGAATCTTATAGTTCTTATTTTTACGCAACCCGGAATCATCCTTCAACGTAACCCGAAAATGATAGCCAATTTTTGTGACATTTTCCAAACGCACTTGCGACTTTTCCATATTCAAATCATCTGCAGCCTTCTGCTGTAAGCGCTCCATTTTCGATAAGAGACGTGACATATGATTCTTCATGTCTTGCAATTGTTCATCAAAGGAGGCCTTCACAAGATAGTCGCCTGCTTCTACAGCTTCAAAATCGACAACTTGCTCAACTAACTGCTTAAAGCCGGACAAGTCTTCTAGGTAACTCTTCATTGCATCACACAGCACATTTTTCACAGTGGCATGCTCAAGGCTAAGTAAAGTGTTGACTATGCGAGGTGTACGCAAAATAACTTGATACACACGAAAAAGGTCCTGCATGTTGGCTTTCTGACGTAGCAGACGCTTTGTCAGCATTAACACATCAGGAATGCGCTTCAAGTAGTCATCGTGCAGTGTGCTTAGTGTGCCTGGCGATTCTAATAAGCACTGAACAATGTCATGCCGATCGTTTAGAATTTCGATGCTACGTAGCGGTTGCTTAATCCATTGGGCAAGAAGGCGATGTCCTTGAGGCGTGCGGCAGTGATCGAGTACGCCAAGAATGCTCTGCCAGTGGTAGCCGGGAGAGTTAGGGTTGGTGCCAGGCTTGGGCAGAATGTTGAGCGCAGCAACAGCCGCTGAATCCAAGTGTACAAAGCTAAAAAAATTTCATAATTTAAATAATTATAAAACCTTTTTGGCTGTTCAATTTACCGCTTCAGATTAAGTTGCTTAATTTCGTAGCGCCCCAAATTACTGGCGTCGTTGGTTAAATTTAAATACTTTATAGCAACTCGCAATGCTTCCATAGCCATGGTGAGCTGCATCTCTGGCAATGTTAAGGCATCTTCCTGCTGTCCCTTCGCAAAGCGTATCAAGCGATTAAGGTCCTGCAGCAAGTCGTTCTTTTCGGCGGGCGTTGCTGCAGAGCGCTTCGGCACAGTAACGCCTACATTGTTTCGTTCCAACAGTTGCCTTACTGCAATGTACTAAAAAAAACAACGATTACTTTGATTTAAATTAATACACTCATAATACCTCCCCATCTGCTGCAGGCAAAAGGCATTCTTTTGGACCTAGTAGCACCACCATCGCTTCGAGTTCGGTGAAAAAGTCGTTATCGATAAACTCCAAAACATGAAATTGACAATCGTTCTGTTCCACAAAAGCCACGCCTAAGCGACGCTGATTGCCATCAACCAAACGAACTTGAAGCGATAGTAAGTTGTTGCTCACAAGTATTTCTCGGTTGCCAAACAAAATTTCCTCAAACTGAATTAAATTGCCTGGTGATCCGCGATAATCAAGTTCCCAATTATTGCTTGCTGCTGCAGCGCCAACCGGGCGTACATAAACTTCCACGCGAAAGTTGCGAACCAAAAGCAGCTCTCTAACAGCCATATTAAAGTTGGCTTTTGATAACGTAACATAGTTGAGCGCGTCCGCTTCATCAGGTAGAAGTTTATGGACAAATGCAGTAGATTTGTAGACAAGTTTTGCAATCAGTTCGCAGTCGTCTGCCCCATGCACAGTGTAGAAATCAATGCGATCGAAGAAGCGCACAGTTGTTGGAGGTTTCTATAAATAATAGGTTCTTATTTATTAGTTTTTATTTATTGAAAAACTTACGTCTTCTAATTTGGCATAGTATTTTATGAAGTTACGCTGCCCGTTGATATCTGCGAAACAGTTTGCGATAAGCATAAAATGGTCAAGCAATTGTTTAGATAAGCTTACCAAGGTTGAGTTGCGGCTCCTGCCTATTCGCATTTATTACTTCCATTTAAAGAAATTGCTTAAAATTTCTTGATTTAAAAATGATGTTCCTTGGATTTTTACGCGCCGCACGCAAATGCTTCTTCTTTTCAAAAATACAGTTCAAATGAGAGATGTTGAAAAAATATCGATATTTATGTTTTGATTCGATGCATCGAAAATTTTCCACTCGATGTATAAATAGTCGATGCATCCATGAACCAAATATTCAAGATCACGTAAAAGGCCGTTTCCACGACAAACGAATCAAGTGTTTCGCTTCCTCAATTACGAACGGCGAATCACCCCGTTTACACTACACATTCTTGATTGCATTCAAGAGTTTGTTGTTGTTTTTTTTATTTTTTTTCTTCAATTCCTCCCTTTCTTTGCTTTGGGTTTTTCTATTCTCTTTTGCTCTGACAGCTAAGTTCGATAAATTACCGATAAAAATTAGAGAAGACAACGATTTGTTCGTGATTGGTAAGGTGATTGGATTTGAATCAACTACCAATGAAGTGATTCGCTCTCGAAATTTTGTATGGGCGAATCACGTGTTTCGGTTCGTGATTGGGGCGCCAA
>JAPVRG010081567.1:0-11444 GCA_029783565.1 Rhagoletis cerasi
AAAAATGACACTGAAGATGGCACAACGCCGAAACCGGGTTGTCTCCAAACCAAACTTGACAAGGGATGACGGAAATTCGTTCCAAAGTAAATTATCTTGCCACCCTGTGGGAAAAATCAACCAACACCAACAAATAAATCTTTATTTATATAAATTATTTTTTTACTTTCATTCAGTTCACATTGTAATAAAAGCGTGTTTTTAGTTTTTTAAACTATAATTTTATTTTCATCTTTTTAGTCTTAAAATTCAATTAATTTTAAAATGCGCCGATAATTCTGTAGTCGATACCGTGTTGGCTACGCGGCACATCACTGGTCACTGTCGAAAAGCGAAGTAGTTCTTGCTGCGCCTAAAAATAGGCAGAAATTTGTATTCTCAACGTTGTCTATTGAAAGAACATTAAGAAAGTACGTTAAAAATGAAAATTGCTGCATCTTTTAGGCGCAGCTTATTACATAGTTACATCCAAATCTAATAAAGGCGAGTTAAAAATTGGTTTAGAACGCGTGAGGAGAGATCAACACTGCCTCAACTCCGGTCCGGCTGGTGCAGCAGGCTCCACTCCTACGATAGATCCGGAAATCGCTGACAACGGATAAGAATTTGGAAATGGCGCACACAACACCGTCCACTTGCTTGCCTCCCCTATACAATGTACCCATCTGACACCAGCAGCGCTTTGTACCCAAACGAGGGAGACCGCGTGTTTTCTGACACTTCGGCTGGAGGAATCAGGTAAGAAAGGGGTCTAAACGCCAATTTGGGGGAAAATTACTACTTGATAAACAACAACCACTTGCAGAGAACATAGAATAACGAGAAGGTGCAAAATTTTGGAACGCAAAATGTCATGAATCCACGACGTTATTCGCCGCTGTTATCTTAACATGTCGCCGTGCAATTAACTTAGAAACATGACTGTAACATCGCTGTAGAAACGAAAACATCACTGTAGAGACCTAGTAGCACTGCTAAGACTCTCATCAAATATGTTCCACTGAGTAGTTTGCACCTTCTTGTTATTCAGAAGGTAACAGCAAAAAGTCAACCTACTCTTCCAATTAGTGTGTGCGCCTTGAAGTTGTCACGAAAATTGATGGGCCTACCTATATACAAAGCCTCCGAACGGACGATGGCTTTTTGAGAGAAGCTAATTTATGACAGAAATACTTCTACAGTGATGTGCGATGAAATAGAGCCACACACTGGTTGATGTTATGACTTCATTAAACAATTTTCTTCCCACTCAGTATGTCATGAACTAAACGTAGTTTAACATTCACTTCTTTTATGAATATTATACCGTTATTTTTGAATTTAATTACGCATTGATTACACGCAAATCCACGAAAAATCTGAGCTTAGATATTTATTGTTTACTCTGAACTAGTTTTAACACTTTCTAGCATTTTTCTATGTAAGAATAAGAGTCCCCACATCTGGCTTCGCTCACCTGTCCTTTGGAAACGTATATAGGCGTCCGATAAATTATCCAAGTAACGCTCTCGAAATATGGTGCTGTAGTCAGTGATCCTTTATATGTGTAATAATGTTTACTCAGCTCCTGCAAGCCGATCCAGGACAAGCAATCTACTTAAATGGCAAATAAATGTATTAATTATAAAAAAAAAAAACATTATAAATGCAACGCTCACTAACCGGAATCCAGCGAAGCGCTTGTGTTGATCTTCTGCACTATGCGTATACCCTCTGTGATCTTCTTGAATTCAGGACAATCCTTGCCGCCGCACGCCTGTATGAAGAATGCCACCACTGCCAAGCCGTCTGGCTTATTCTTTGCCTCTGCGAAATCCTTATACTTGGAGTTGTAGTGCACGGCATGTGCCTCCATTGAGTATTTAACACCTTCGAGCGTATGCTCACAA
The DNA here is from genome assembly GCA_029783565.1 of Rhagoletis cerasi. Classification (NCBI taxonomy): domain Eukaryota; kingdom Metazoa; phylum Arthropoda; class Insecta; order Diptera; family Tephritidae; genus Rhagoletis; species Rhagoletis cerasi. The sequence continues at coordinate 1,890 of JAPVRG010081567.1, forward strand.
CCCGACTCATCCGTATCGGCCCAATGAAAGTGCAGCTGCTCAAATATGTATTTGTTGTCATGCAAACAACCACCCTTAATGTAGGGCTGCTGTTTCCGTTTAGCGAATGTCACCACCGCCGAAGTGCCTGTATTCTGGACACGTGCAATTCCCACCGGTTCCCAATGGCCATGATATTCAAGTGGATCGACATCGTCTACATGTTCAATAGCACGGTTGCTAATCGCAATTGGAGATTGCACTGGCATTGTGTGTGCGTACGCTATGCGCTAAAGGAACGTTGTGGCAACAGGTTTTGCAGCTGAGAGGAGTGTGCTTTACTGAATGCAGTGAGTACTACAAGGCGTATGCGGCTATGACTAGTGGTGACTCGTTGCTGAATGTTTGCCCGACACTGAATGCTTTCGGTATCGAGTAGCTTACGTATTATTCACTGGTTCGATGAATTTTTTCTTCACCTTGTAGACACAAATAATGTGCTTGACGTTTAATAGGGCGTACTGCGACGTGATGGCGAGTTTTATTGGTCACACGCTCACAAAGGAAGTATCAATTTTAAGCGGCCAAGAGCTGGAAGAAATTTATATAGAAATGTCGTTAGGGAAAAGAAAATAACTAATAACGCTTCAATAAATTAATAAATGTGTTTGTAAACTTTATTTACGTACGTATACAAAGCTAACGATATTTGATAAACAAATGCTTATTTTAGATTGAATAAACGGTAATATATGTATGTACAGGTTTAGCGTGCAGCAAGAGGTATATTTGCGTGGGGCGATGCGACTATTTATTTTTATTTATTTACACAAACTGTGTACTACCTATTACTGGTAGATGAAAAGGTTGTTGATAATTTCTTTTTTCGTTTTCGATGACCCAGCTAAACTTAGCAGTGATCCACTTTAACCATTTGACTGCAGCAATAATTGAGACAAACCAAACAAATAAAATAAAATAAAACAAAGTTAAATGTAATAACTAAAAGAAAATGAAAATATCCATTCTTCCCATTGTCTTGTCATATCGCCATGCCCCTCAAGACATAACTTTGTATTAGTTATACCAATCGCTCTAATTTATATTTATGTAACATTCACACACTTCTTGATGGCTCGTTTATCAATTGAAAGCAAAGTGTTGTGATAAATTAATTCAATGCCAATATACGAGGTTGGGTCAATAAATCTATAGAAATTTAAATATGCAACGCTCTATTTGACAAGTAAATTATTTTGTAAGACAGTCTATTAAATCGATGAAAAATTTCTTTAAATTTTTTGATGCCATCGGAATAATAATATTCTTTGGGTTTTCAAAATAAGCGAATTTTTCATCAATTATCTCCTGACTCAACATTCCTTCATGTTTCGAAAGCGGAAAACAGCGAAAGAAGTGAAAGAAGCTAAGTTTTGAGAAAATTCTAGGTACAGAAGCAATTCGTACCCACGTTCGCTGCAGTTGTTGATGTTGTTGTTGTAGCAGCTAGTCGGGTAATATCTCCCAATCGTTGCCGTCAAGCTCAACTAACTGTAGGCCAAGCAAACGGACTGTTTAGACGGGGTCGGACCAGAGGGAGAGGCGTGTTAGTTGAGCTGGGTCGGGGTCTAATCTGGATAGTTAGGAGTTTAACCTACTACAGTACCCTCACCGCAATTGAGCCAGAGTAGCTCGGATCTCTCTTGGCAGCTGAAGCTCTTTCTCTACAATTGGTGGCGATTGAGCTACGATGACCACATTCACGGGACGTGAGTTGGCGAAGGTGGTGACCATCTCCCGGTGAATGTCGTGTATTGCCTATCTATATAGTGCCGGGTCCAGTCGTTGACGCCCGTAGCTCTGGACCTCATCCTTCATTTCGTAGCTGTGCCTTCTGACGTGCCTAGATGGAGCTTCTGCCTCAAGCAAGTGCCTATTCGGGTGCTCACGTCTGTTGTCAACAACTTTTCTTTATCTTTGCCACAAGTATTGCCTGCGAGCCATTTGATTTTATTGCGGCTCTGTACTTTATTTACAATTGAGGTTGTGTGCGTTGAGAAAAAGAGAAGGCTTTCAAAGGTTACCACAAGAATTTTCGGTTTGTTCACTGTCGGAATTGGTATGCCGTCGACGTGAATTCCCAGCTGTAGCTTGAGCCCTTTCACCCAGGTGGTGTAAATGGTTGCCGAGGATTTTGTCGGGGAGAGGGTCAGGCTCCTTGCAATAAAGAAGCGAGAAAGTTCAGGGAGATTACCCTTTACTTTTGAGCGCAGGTTATGAGATTATGGAAACTCCCTCTGGTGGTTAAGGGAGTTTCGAAATGTTTAAGGTTAAGGCCTATTTTAAGGCGAGTTATCTGAGCGTTTATGGCTTTAAGTGCGGTGGTGGTGCTGTGCACTTTGAAGAAGAATATCGTATTGTACATAAATAACTTTTTTTAAGCTAAAAATGGCTTGATAAATATATATAGTAGGCGTTACAAGTCGGAGGTCAGGATCTTAATGATAACACGAGTGTATCTTGGCAGCAAGGTTAATTCTGGATGTTGGATTTTATATTGAGAAACATATTGACCCGCCCTCGTAGATACACATACAACGACTTCGACTACTGCGCTATGTACATATACTATACATGCATATATGTGTTGTATCTTCCACCTAATATTAGATCCTTAGTATTCCACCTGGGGCGTGGTGTAACTAATCACTTGACAAGCACAAACATATCTTTTTAAGTACACACCTACATATGTATGTACATTAGACTGTATCAAATAAAACCACTTTTTCTTTTCTTTCGGTCTCAAATGATAATTGTGTTGTCGGTCAAAAAAAGTTGACGGAGTCAGTAATTTTCTTCCATACGAATTATGTTCGACGATTTTTTTATACGGAAAAAATGAGCGACACCATACATACAGTGGGCAACAAAAGTCTACGTACAGAGAATTTTTCAAAATTTAAGCAACGTTTTTTTTTTTTATTTTTTTAGCTAATTTTTTATAAAAATGTAGTTCATACTACAACAAAATACATACAAATAGAAGAATCTTTAAACTTTTTGCAAAACTCAGGAAAATTCCATGAATTTGCATAAAAATTGGCAACTTTCTAATCAGATTTTTTAGAAAAATTTTGACTGTGCAAATTTGTAGCCCTTTGAATTTTAATATAGTAAAGTTTAAGTCTTAAGTTTCTAAAAAATTCCGTTGATTTTTGATAATTTTTTTGGCTGACAGTGTCATGCATTTTCTTCCATAGAAAGTATGTTCGACAATTTGTTTTATATGGAATAAAATGCAGAACACCGCCAACAATTGCCAAAAATGGCCAAAAATCAACGATATTTTGTAACACTAAGTTACACTATAATTGAATGGGCTATAAAACTGCATACACAAAATTTTTCTAAAAAATCCTATTAAAAAGTTGTAAATTTCTATGCAAATTTGTTGAATTTTCCTGAGTTTTGCAAAAAGTTTAGAGATTCTATTTGTATGTGTTTTGTTGTAATATAAACTATATTTTTATAAAAAATTAGCAACAAAAAAAATATATAAAAAAATTTGCTTAAATTTTGAAAAATTCTGCGCCCGTAGATTTTTGTCGCCCACTGTATGTATATACATATGTATGTATGTATGTATGTATGTATGTATACAGGGTGTCCAAGAAGTATCACGACAAACTTGAGGAGAAGGTAGGTGGGGGAAGCTCCCTGATAAGCAAACATTTTTCAGGTAAAAGTTTCACCGTTTTTGTAATATTGAAATTTTTCTAATTAAAAAAAATCGAACCTTTTCATTTATTTGTCTAAAAGCATTTAAATGAAAAAAATTTTTTTGATAACTGTACATGCAGTTGAAGAAAATAAATGAAAAGGCCCGATTTTTTTAAATTCAAAAATTTCGGCTATGTAAGCAGAAAGCAGAATGATGAAAATGGTGTAAGTAACTCTGCGGCTGTGATTGCAAGCTCGAAGGTTTCCCAAATTTCCCATTTTGTTTAATCAAATTTTTAAATTTCCCTAGAATCTTCTTTAGCACTTCTAATTTTATCGCACACTCTGCTTTCATTCATATCCAAATATTTAGTCCCTAATGGCAGTATCGCTTTCGTATCATAAAGGCGTGATGTCTTGGTGGAACAGTTCTACCCGAAAGCGGATAAGAATTCGAAAAATATCGATACCATCGGCAATAATTTCCACAGAAACGTCGCATCGCGATAGAAAATGCTGGCAGGGATATAATCGAATTTCATCATAACAATATTACCCCTTGTCTCGACATACGGAAGCTGATCGCATGCAAATCATATCATACGATATAATGCAAATGGCGACCACTCATCGAAGGCCTCATGCAATGCAGAGCTTGTGGCATGAGATTTGTCGCATGCTATGAACTGTCAAACAGCGAGTTCGTCAACTGGTTTTTACAATGAATTTTGATGAAGTTGTGTTTTTATGTAACAAATATGCTCAAAACAAAGTGGAATAAGCTATTCTTGCGATTACAGTTATTTTGCGCAGTAGAAAGTGTGCTATTAAGAAATTGTAGCACCTGAAAACAAAGAAGTGCTCACTTCTACAAGTTTTTTGGAATGAAATCTTATGAGATGAAATGCCCACGTAAAATTTTTTCCCAGCGATAATTGTTCCGCATGCCATGAAATAGGCAGTTCGCATGCGAAGGCTGATCACAAATGGAGATGTGGGGTCAGTGCTGAGACAATGCTATTTATTGTCAAATGCAGTAAACGCATTTTAAGTCAATAAACGAGACATTATTTTTATTTTGAATGCTTTCTGATTGCGCGCACGTTGTAGTAGTCGTTAAGTATTTAAGCCTATTATCTTTTTTGTTCTTCTTACAATTGTCTTTTTGTTTTTTTTTATTTATCTAACGAGTGACGTAAACTTTGAGACCGTTTCTGAGTTTAGTATTTATTTTAGCTTAATTATATAGCACGTGAATCGCAGGATGGTGTGGTGAAAAATAATTTCTTCACATTTTTTAACTATCACAAGCCTTTACTTTTAATTGCCAAATGTGTATTTAACTGATAAAGTTTACTCATATCTCTTCTTTCACTGAGCTTAGTTAGTTGATTGTGCTTTTGCAGCTTATCAAACTGCATACAACTTTTTTGGTTTACTTCAGAGACCCAAAATAATTAGTATTTTATATTTATAATCAAAAAACGTCGCCTTATCTCAAGAGAAATTTTTTTCGTCTTCCCACAATAATTATTTACGATAAATATCTTTTTCGTATTTCGGGACGTTTATATCAAGACGTCTCGGGAGACGAAAAAAAAGTGCTAAGTAATTGTTGATAGAAGACGAAAAAGGTTTTTGTCTAACGATTTCGTCTTATTAGACGAAAACCACTTTTCCATTGTTCAATAATAATTATAAAGAGATATTTTTTATTTCTTATAATCGTTATGTCTCTGGTTTATTTTTATATGCGGCATTTGGGTTTCGGGGCGTCTCCATTGGCAAAAGTTTTTATCTTGATAATGTTATCAGACAATATATTGCCAATGGAGACAGCATATTGCTCATGGCAAGCAATAGCTGCGTTCCTTAACTCGCAAAAAGTTGCAAGAATTTACAGGAATTTACCAGAAAGCATTCCCGTCCTCGGTTCTCCGACAAATTTTGCTTTTTGACAATTTTACAGGTTTTATCCAGAAAATTTGGGGAACGCAACTAATAATGACTTATCAGACCTTTTATCTCGATAAATATTGCTCGCCATGAGCTAACAATTTGCTAATTTGATAGCAAATTTTTCATTTGAAAGAAAGCATGTTGGTATGTAGTAACACCGTAGAAATTTTTGATATTAAATCAAAAAAGGAAGCTGTTCTCTATGGCATTATTTATGATTACGTTTTTTTGCCACTGATAAATCTTTTATAAGACAATCAAAATGACAGTTGGTAGGCAAAAATTTTGGCCTGTTGAGACGCGCCGTTTGGTAGCAACCTTCGTGCGAAATCATAATCTGAAAACAATTTTTAGTGAGGATTGCATTATCAACCCGTTCATTTTCATTTTTAACCTTTTATGTATGTATGTTGTTACGGGAAAACTTTGCGCCACGTAAACTGTTTTCGGTAATTGTTTTTTTTTATCGGAAAGGTGATATCTTAAGGCTGGTCCCATACTAATTGGGTTGGGTTCCGATCATTGTATTATGGAGAAACCAACGGTTCTACTAAATTTTTATATGAGAATTGAAGTCGGGTTTATTTTTTGCTTAAAAATTACTTGTATTTCCATTGTCACTTTTCGGGCGCCATATTAACAACCTGACAATTAAGCAGATTGTAACATTTCATGCTACCATACCCAATCCCCAAAAATCATTTTTTGTCAGAAAAAAAAAAAATTTTCATATAATTCATATAAGCTGGTGTTGCTAGAACAGCTGTTTTGATTCGCCTCGGTACACGTATGTCAAAGCTTCTTATGAGTGAGTGAAAATGAGAGCGTGGAAATTTGCTTTACCACTCCCTCATTGAGCGAAGAATATCTATCTGAAATGTGACATTCGTGTACCGAAAGCAAAAACAAAATACTTGTAAGTTTTTGTTTTTGTACTACCGCTACCACTTTATATGAATTAGCCTTGGTTGTGAGCAGTCAATTAAATTTAAGTGCATATTTTTAGTATTGGCAAAACAACCACCCAACGTCATCCGTGAAATTAATTACCGGTAAATATGTTGCCCACCACCGACCTGCCAGGGTCATTGGCTCACTAAACTAATTATTTAAATTTGGTTTAGAAAAGAATAGTTAAAGCGGTGCCGTTAGTATGTCTATTCAACAAGGCTTTCTTTTGTATTCATTGTCTACACAGTCAAAGATATGCATGGGTGCATCCAACAACAACTAAAGCTTGCTGCCAATTTTGTGGGTAAAGGTTTGACAATCTTATGTGACTTATATTCTATCGCATTCTGGAGTTTTCCCTTTGCAGGAGGACAGTGCTGTTTCATACTTTTGTATCGATACGACATCGTTTTCATTTTCTTCAGCTTTTGCTGTAGGTCAGTTGTATTCCTATATTCTACAAACTCAGACTTTTAAGGGAAGAAAACTCGGAGGGAAATTATAGTCTTCGGAAGAACGATACCAATATGAAGCGAAATGAGTAGCGATTTCATTGGGCTCAAAGAGCGGTTCAGGTTTTGTAGATTCCAGAAAATCTCCTTACTTCTGACATGCGCGTAAGTTTGATGGCTTTGTTTGTTAACCCGCAAGTGCATAGAAAAGATTTTTAAAAATAAAATTGATTTCTTTAGCTCATAAAACTTAAATGTACTTTAATCTTTTTCTTCTAACCCGGAAATAGTCCTACAGTCACAAAAATTTATATCCCGTCTGTGAGCGGTGGTATTCAGCCAGCTGTAAAAAAATGCTTAGTAACATAACTGACAATTTTGTTGTACCGCGCTGCACGTCTACAGACGGGTTTCGCTGAAGGCGCACTGCGGTAGAACAAGAAAACAATCAAAACTGTTAAATATTTTTTTTTACTCCTGCATACTTCAGACTACTTAAAAAATGTTTCAACTAATTATTCCAACTAAACATAGTCTTAATTAGTGAACAAAAACAACCTTCCCAAAATAATTTTTTCACACTTTTGTTTTCAAGTGAAATAAAGTATAAACGGCAGATTATTATCAAGAAGAAGAAGAATGGAGCGATTTGAGGATTAATCTTTTCGCTTTTGTATTTTTATATTTTTTATTTGTCAGTCCGCTGATGCGAATTACGCTTCGGTTCTGCTTTACTGAGCGAAATGTTGCAGCGAATATCACCCGACGACATCGCTCGGTCCGACGAAATTCTCTCAGCGAATTGATTCTGTTTATACTTATAATCTTTTTTTACCCATTTATACAATAAATAAAATAAATAAGACGGTGGAAGGGACCTGTTCTTCAAATTGGTGCTAAGAAATATTTTAAATTTAGAATTTATGAGAATTTGAGTATGCACTAAAGGGTTAACCGCAAAAATTTAAATTGAAACAAAAAAATTTAGAAAATTACAACCTAGATTGTTTCGCTACAAGTTATGTAAATTTGTTTTTGTTTAAAATAAAACGAGCTAGTTAAACAGGTCATTATTTATTGACATTTAAAGCTTCTTAATAAATAAAGGTATCAAAACTGAATTGAGTTTTGTTTCATTATCTCTGCGTATAGATATTCTTCAAATAATATTTGAAGCGCTTGAGAAAAACTTTCAAATTTGTTTATTGATCATATCAACTAATTTTTTGTATGCAAATTTTACCCTTGTAATAAATTCCTAATATTTAAAAAAAATCTCGCTTCTCAAAAAATCCCAATGTTGCGAAACTATGCTTGATGTTTACATCTGCGCCAATGTCAAAAATCTGCTTTATAATCAAAAAAATAGTAGTAATGAAACTACCTTCTTTTTTGTATCATGATTACGAGCATTTTCACTCTTTTTTAAATGAAAGTAGTCCACTGTTTAATAATCAATGGAATAAGACTGATATACATAAACAACCATTATGGGGAACAGATTTTCACATTCGTAAATATTTACACACATTCTGTATATACATACGTACATATATGTATATACACTTGTTTCTCACGAAATGCAATACAATCCCAAAGACAAACACTTTTACATATTCTGTTCTAAAATTATTGTGATTTTTGCTTTCAATTAATAATAATTTATCGATTCTAGATGCAACTATATACATGCTGACCGCAGAAATATTTACGCTTGCATTTGCAATATTTACAATTTGCAATGAGCAAACGTCACACCGGCAACACTTGATAATTTCGCGCCATCACAGACACGCTGCCATGAGTTGTAAAAACGGCAATAACGCCAATAAGTAACAGAATAGAAAATAAAACTGATGAATTAGCACAATGAAGGCATTCGTATGTGTCGCACAGCACCGCCAGCAACACTTAAAATTGCACAAATACCTTTAATTAGTAATTTAATTGGCACAGGGACTCACAACGGCAACGCTTTTCAAAGTGGGCCCTTTGTTAATAAGTTTAATGAATTTTCATTTAGGTACTCAAACAATTTTCCCAATGCATTCGAAAAGAGCAACTTAAATGAATGTGCAACTGTCGAATGCACTTTGTAGACGTTAACCACGCTTAGATTTTTAACAGCTGTTCGCACGAATATTCACTTAAACGTTCAGAACGCGAATGCGCAGCCGAACACCAAACAACTTTTGTATGATTCGCAAATTTTGTTTTTTGTGTTTAATAACACTACTCGACAAAAAAAATCTCCAAGAATAAAATAGGCCTTTCCTAAAGTGAAATTTTCTCCTGATTCCGAATATGACTTTCATTTTCTTGTGGCAGATCTAGTTTCCGAGATATATATGAAAATTCCCATTTTTGCAGAACACTACTTCATATAGGTACGGCAAAAATTTGTATTTTTCATTTTTTCGTTTTTAACTGTTGAATTATGCATTATACTAATTCCCATAAAAATTTCTTGCCTTTTTCGCCCTCAAGTATC
>JAPVRG010081589.1:734-10796 GCA_029783565.1 Rhagoletis cerasi
TTATCAATTTGAGGGCGCATGTGCCACGCCTTAACGTTGACCAATCAGTCTTAAACTTTGGGAATAGGTTATTTGTGCCCAAAGGAAAAAAAATTAGTGGGCGAATAACATGTAATTAAAAAAAAAAAAAAAATTGTCCACTCTAATGCCCACTCTCCATATAACGGTAATTTACAAAAATACGAAATCTGTGATAAATCGGTAACCACTGAAGAAAATTTACTCAAAATTTATGTTTGTAATAATTCCTTAGTAAGAAGTACGATTATAACAAATTTTTGTGAAAATGGGCGTGGCACCGCCCACTTGTGACTACATAAGTGTACCTCGGTAACCGTTTTATCGATTTCTACCAAACACAGCTAAAGTCTAACTGAGCATATTATCGATAATGCAATGAAGCTTAAGTTAGGTGAAAAAACTCATCACGGAAATAAAGAAGGTACTTGACTTGCGAGACTTAACTTAACTAATTAATTAAGCCCTACTGGGTTGGCTTTATGTATGTTTATTCACGCACACACACATACAACTTTCTTAGCTTGTACGGTGACGATATTTTCACTTTGTTCTATTCTTCCATTTGTAGTAAATATGTAAAAGCCTTACGTACGTCAGTACTCAGCTGGCAGCCTGTCTTTTATTGGCTTTTATCCCAACTGATTGTACTTTGCTTTAATGAAATGTTAATTTTTTTCTAATATTTCACTATTTAGTAGCACCTGCTGCGAAGTATCAATAATGTATGTGCTTGTTCTCTATTTGTTTCAATATACTTTTTGTACTTTTTATATGAAGTATCGGCAGTTGAGCGCTAAATAATGATAAAAATATGTAGATGAGAAATTGAAAGAAGAAGTTATTCTTTGATTCTAAATGAGAAGTTAATTGCTTTTCCTTTTTCTGTATGTGTGCATCACATTTTTTTTTTAACCAAGGAAGGAGTAGGGAGAAGAGTGCACAGTTATTTGTTTTGAAGTTCTAATATTTTTGGTTTTTTCACCTAATTTTAGTATTTAAAAGAAAACAGAAGTGCGAAGATAGTCTATCTGCGTATGGATTCCAGTAGAGAAAAGTGGTAGTAATACTTTCTGAAGTGAAACTTCTTTAGTTGTTTGGGAGTAAATTGAAAAATCAACAGATGATTGGCAGATGCAACGGAAATGGTTGGAACGAAAACAAGTGCTTCTTTAATGTACGTACATAAATATTATTTTAACAAAAACGTGCTAATAAGCAGTTTAATATTACGTTCAAATTGGCTCTCTTTTTGGCGGGCAGATATTCATATAATTTTGATATTTTTTGATAGTTTTTAATTTTTAATGTTTTTAAGAATGTAAATTTTTCGAACGTTTGCGTGTCAAATGAAAGCTTTTGGCTCTTTCTGATACAATTCAACGCTGATCTGGTTTTCGAACGGCTTAAATGATTTAACTGGTTAAATTTCCAACAACAATTGCATGCGATTTAACTTGTTTACGAACAAGTTTTGTTCATTTAACTGGTCCAAACACATTTAACATGTTTAGCTCGTCAATTTGAACGTACTATAAGAATAAGATTTAGATTAAGACATAAAATATGGATACGAAGATGAGGAAAAGGATAAAGGCAAAAGTCAAAATAAAGAAAAAACAAACCGAACAACAAAGATGCCTGAAGATAAAGACAAAGCCGAAGGCCAAGGTAAATTTAAATATTTCGTTTATACATATGCATATGTACAAATGTGAGGGTGAATATGAAGGTTAAGAAAAGCATAAACATAAAGTACAAATAAAAATAAATATAAGGGAAAGGATGGGAATGAGAAAACTGATAAAAGTAAAGATGAAGATACAAGAAGATTACAAAGAAAAATATACCACCACTAATTTACTCACCACACCCAAACTCACAACACCTGAGCTTACCGCACCTGAACTCACCACACCTTAACTAACCACACACAAACTGACCACACCTGAGTTCTCTACATCTTAACTAACCACATCTTAACTGACCGCAGAACAACACATGACATGACATCAGATGGCATGGCATCACATGATATGACATTATCATAACATAAAACCACATGAAATGACATCGCAGGACGTGACACCACATAACATAAAATGACATAGCGTGACATGACATGACACATTACATTAAATCACATAAAAACACATCACATCACATTTCATTACCTGACATCACATCAAATAACATCATATCACATCATCTCAGTTCATTTAACTCTATCGCTAACTTTTACTTTGCTTATATTTACGGTTGAACTCTGCGCTAGGTTGTGGCAGTTGGAACGTACCGCATCTGCTTGAGCAGGCTTTGAAGGTATTCATACCTCAATGGTGTCGTTTTACCTGGTAACGGAAAATTCCTCAAAACTAGTACACAGTTGTTGCCCTACCTTAAACTTATAACATTATTATAACTAGCCTGTCGTTATATTAATAATTTCAAACCAATAAAATACATACATATATTGATTGTGACACAAACTAGATATGTAACTTAAGTTTCATTTATACAGTGTGGCTCAGGCGCACTACTTTTTTTCAATTCAAGAACAATTCGTGGTTAATTTTACAGGAAAATATTGGCTGCTTAATGTACAGTACGTTCCAAACTCATAGGTCTGCTAGAGTCGATTATGTGAAACTTTTCGGAGATTTTAATGATTTTTACAAATTCAAATGTCTGCTCCTGTATCTATTAGAAATGTCATTTAATTTCATGTCATGTAATTTGTTAAATTCTATGTAATTACATAAATATATATACGATTAGTGTGGTGTATGGGTCTCTGTCCTCCGGAGGGGTGCCATTGTGGTCCTCCGGTTCGCCTAAGTTGCCTGCCTTGTTTACTTGATTTGTGTGTTTTCGAAGTCTCTCAAATCCATGAGTTGATTAAATTATGTAATTATAAGACAATAATTACACTTTTGACTGCCACTACTACAATTTCTTATTTAAATTGCTATATAATTTTTAATGTTTCTTTTGCAATTGGATTTTTGCAGGTGAAGACATTAACGTATGAATTAACCATGAAGTCGTTGCTCTCAGGTAAACATTAGCTACAAATGTGTACGCAACGAAGAGTGTATAAATGCAAGTATGTTTGTGGGAATCACAAAGTAAGGAAAACCTGTGAATCGAGTGATTTGCATAACAATTATAAATAGTAAAACCATAACTTTAACAACCAGTTCAATTTGGATTCTTAAAACAAAAAGTATATTCATTTTACATATAAAATCCCTTGAAAGCAATGTACAGTGCTAGAGAAATTAAGGAGTTAAAAATACGCAATAGGCATTACATAAGAGAGTTAATATGGGTCTCATTTTCAATTGGAGCAAATCTAACTACACAAACGAAGCTCAAAGATTACTTAAGAATGTGAGTTTAACCAAATAGAGATATGTTTGTATTAGAAGGATCCAAAACAATCTAACTATGTAATAAAGAAAGTGCGAAAGAAGTCTTTCACATGAAAGATAACTCAACCTATTAGTTGAATCTTTAAATTTTAGAAGTCATGTTTTGAAAATTTCTTAAAATGTGCAAGTTTCCCGTACTTTTCCTGTTGTTTAAGGTTTTTTCTACATATTTACTCGCATCTGAATTACATGTTAAAATACTTTTTTGTTGTTAATTTTTTAGTGTGAGCGTACTGCTTATTATTGCTAGTTGCATTGCATTGTATCCTCACTGGTTGATGATACAACATGCCCAAGGAAATATACCGCTCATAGCTGAGGTAAGTAACTACATATGTATTTGCATAACTGTTTACATTTTCCTTTGAAAAAAAATTTTTTTTATATTAAAAATGCGAAGAAAGTTGAATTAAAGGTGTTAGATTACGAGGTTGGCTTAAAGTTAAGCTTTGAGAGATTATTTAAGTAAAATATATCGCGGCCATTTCCACATGGGTTTTTCCATGCAGCCGTACGCGACATTCGTACGCCTATGGAGTAAAATAGATCTCACAAAGAAAGAAGTTACTGCAAAACAAGATTACGGTTATGTTGCAATCAAAGAGTACTATGTTTGAGAAAAAAATGGGCAGCCTCGAAACTTTGGTGTGAAAACTATCCGTTAAAAACAAGGTGTTAACGTACGCGACAAAAAAAGAAGTGGTTTAAAGGCACATGTACATTAGACTGTGCCAAAAAACCAAATTTGTTTTTTTTTTTGACGCATACCCCCTCATTTTATTGGTTTTATCTTGAAAAGCATCCGAATAAAATTTGCTGCAATGTCCTTTAAAAATATTATCCTTCAAATATTTTTAATTTTTAATGATTTTTGAAGAATCTTAGTTTAATTAAAATCCTATGAACATATATGAGGATATTAAAGGATACAAATTTTAAAGTATATTTTTAAAATTTTTTAATTTGTTACCCCAAAAAGTCGGCACGGGTTATCGTTATCGTATGGCTGTAAAACTTCATATATATGTTATTTAGGCTAAAAAGCACAAATATAGAGGGTAAATATATCATATTTTATTTTATTTTATGTTATTTTATTTTATTTTTTCAATTAAATAGTCACACAACTGTATGCGTAAAATTTGTAAACTACATGAGCTGAATTATCTCACAAAATGTATTTTTTTTTGAAAATGTATATGTATTATTTAATACTTAAAAGCAAACAATAAAAAAATTTTTTTTTTGCAAGCTAGTTTTTTTCATATATTCTTGGGATAGTCTAACGTACATATATGCGAAAGTCTGCGAATCATGAGAGTTTTTATTTTCTTTAAAAATTCATAAACTAAGCTAAAGAGTGTAGATACCTATACAATCCTTTCATATTTAAAAAGAAATTTTAGCTGGTTAATTTTATATTTAAAAAACAAAACATAACGTACGTGACATAACGGACGCGACAATTCTTCTATTTTAGTAATATATGTACATACATATAATTTAATTTTTTATTTAATTTATTTTAATTCCTCTCTCTACCGTTTTGTGTTTTCCTTACCTAATTTCGCCATCCAAATACGAAAATTAAATTTATAAAATCGTTTGAACAAGTTTACCTGCATTTGCGGTTTACATTTTCATGGAAACACCCATACCTAGAGCACAACATAGAAAAGAGTTGAAATAACCACGCTCACCCCATATAACGGTATTTTACAGAAATACGAAATCTGCGATAAATCAATAACTACTGAAGCTAATTTACTCAAAATTTATGTTTGCAATAATTCCTTAGCAAGAAATACGGTTATAAGAATTTGTTATAAAATGGGCATGGCACCGCCCACTTATGATTACATATGCGTATCTCGGTAACCGTTTTATCAATTTCAACCAAACTCGGTATGGTTAATGTACTTGACCCAAAAAAGCAAGATGTTGAAGATTTTTGAAATCGGGCTAAAATCACGCCTACTTTTCATATAACAGTAAAATTCAGAACAACAATTTACTCAAAGTTGGTACTCACAACAATCTCTTAACAAGAAGTAAGATTTTTATGGACTTTAGGAAAAGGCGCGTGACATCGCCCACTTATGACTACTTAAGTTTTTATCGGTAGCCGCTTTATCGATTTCTACCAAACACAGCTAAATTATTTCTTTAAGCCTAACTGAGCATACTTATTTCAAAATGTTTCAAATAGGGAAAACCACCCCTGTTTACCACGTAACGGTAGGTTTCAGAATCGTAAAAAACGATGTTTAATACGCGCGCTGGTATTTAGTGTTCGGTTTTGCCCGAACTTAGACTTCTTTACTTGTTTAAATTATTTAGCTAGGATTTCAGGTTATAATTTTTATATGCATAGGCTCCTACTTGGCTAGACCCATGAGATTAGGAGTGGACGCTTGGTTAAAAAAAGCTTTTATTGTAATCTTATACAACATAACATCAACAAATTGTATGTAAAAGATTATGCGATAAGGTTGGTAAATATAATAGCAAATATTGTTTCGGTTTGAAAATACTTTTGAAATTTCACTACATTAAACAACTGTCTAACATTAAGCCATATTTCGCTTCATTTCAGACAATTTCCACAGCACTACAAACAACGACAGCCATCGTTAAATTAATTTACTTTATTTTTACCCAGCGTAGATTCCACGCCATTCTGCATAAGGCTGAAACTCACGAGCTACTACAACACATTGAGATATTTAAGACGGGTGAGTAGTCTCTAAAAAAAAATTTTACTGTGCATATACATATAACTAAGTAATAAGTGTATATAACTAACAGATATGCCTGTAAAAAGGAAGTTGAAGCGAGAAATTAATGCAATTATGGTTACAACGTGGTTGGAGTCAAGGGGACAATTTCTGTATTGTTCGATAACCTGTTTATGCATTCTTTCAAACTACTTTTTCTATGCGATTTTCAAAAATTTATATCATCAAATACAGGGCACACCGGAATACGTTTATATTTTGCGTAAATGCTTGAATACATATAATAACAGCTACATACTAGGGCATTCAATCCCGAAGCATTTTAACAATACCGGGATTTTGGGATTCGAAAAATTGTTATACCGGTATCCCGGAATTTTTCAGGACTTCGACTTTAAAAAAATGAAACCACATAGATTATTTTCGCCACATTGGGTCTTATGCGGAGCATAATGCAATTTAGTATATTTTTTTATAAACATTAATCAGTATATTAATTAACGCCAAAATGCTTTGTTTTTAAAGTTTTTAAGTACAAATATAAAAAAAATATTCTATACCACTAGTTTTTTTTCATTTCGCTTGGCCAGTAGTAGTTACAGAAGAATTAATAACCTTTTATAAGAAATTTTGGATGCAATGGGTAATAATTACCCATGGTGGGGATATGTGTTTTCAAAAATATGCTAGGGAGCTGAGGGTTAAATATCTGTATTACTTTTAAAATACACTTACTCGTATTTGCAGGAATTTAATTTCCACAAAACCACGCCAACAAAGTAAAATGAAGAACATATCACCAAACCAATCCGGAATCTGCCTGATTAGGTGAATAAATCAGTAAAGATTTCGGGATCCCGGAGCTGTAATACCGGAAAAGTGTCCGCAAGTGAATGCCCTAATATATATGTACATAAATACATACCAATTTTCACTTAGCCAACATGTTCACATGTTTCATTAAAAAAATAATATGTGACGTTTTCTACTCCATAGCCTTCACTGGTTATCCAATGTTTCTCGAAAAGGGTATGCCCTCTTTTTACTATGCACTGGATATGTTTTTGGGCGCTTGTTCTCTCCATGTGGCTGGCATGTGTGAGTCAATGGATTTTTGAATTCGTTAAATTCCATAAAATTGGTCTCAAATTAATAGGTGCCATCAGTTTTCACTGTGCTTTTATGGTATTTTCCAAGCATGCATGTGGCATTGTGCGGGTATTAAATTTAATGCTACAACATTCCACCTCTCCACTGGTGCCAGCTGAACGACGAGTTGAATATTTGCGCTATTGTGTAATTCAACATCAACGTATACTTAAGTAAGTATATATGTAAGTACATATGGTCAAATCTGCGGAACAGTGTGTTTTTGTGTCATTCACCTTTAAATTAATTTTATTAATGTAATTTTACTTTTTATAGAAAACTTGGGCCATTTTGATAACAAATGTGACGGGTTTTAGTAACTTGTTTAATTTTTTTTATTTTTATAGCGTAATTTTCTTTTTTATAAACAATCAAAGTCATTAAAATAACAATATTGACGGGCATCCATTTTCTTGGTCGTACGAACCGAAACACTAATTTAAATCTTTGTTAAAAAGTTCGATACACGTAAATATGATTGGACGTAAAAGTAGCACAGTAGAAAACAACTAAAACACTAAAGTCAAAAACATGCATACGGATACAACAATTTAATTTTAAATAATTAATTAATTAATAAAATTTGATACAAAAAATTATTTTGTATAAGAAATCGTTTGGGTTGGTTTGTCTATACAGCGGCTTTTACTTCGCTTATTACGTTTCTATGGGATCACAATTGGGTTTGAAGGTACTTTATTATTTAATATTAACTAATTTTACAAAAAAAGCTGCGTTTTTCCCTTTAAAAAAGTCTTACAAAAGTAATATAATCACTACACGGTAGAGGGTTCTGCACGAAAATACTGTGGCGGGGATAATCGGAATTCTACTGAGAAGGGTTACGAAGGCCACCTACTCGAAAGAAGGTTCTACGTGAAAATACCGCGCCTCATAATACTTAAAACAAGCGAAATGCAAGTAAAAATTGTGATTTTTGGCCATTTTTCTAAAGGCTCCCTATGCACCCATAAAATGCCTAGGAGGTCGGGAGTTGAATTTTTGTAAATGGCAGTTCATGCCCTTTCTAAATTAAAGAGTGGAAGGAGCCACGCCCACTTCCCTCACCCCACGGCCCCTTTAACCATCGGCCACATAGAATAGTTTCCTCATTTACTTTTACCGTTTTTTACTTATAACTCTTTCAGCATTCAAAGAAAATGAATCAAGCAAGAAATTATTGTTTCCTTAATTGATTTCGAACAATTTGAAGTATAATTTATTTTTGTGCGTCCAATTTAAAAATATAATTTTTTTTAACGTTGACTGACACGGTTCCGGAGATTTGGCCAAGTGTACGTTTTTAGTGCTTCAATATATCGACACATGTATGCTTATCCGTCCGCAGTACTCCGCTTGTATTCCTATTACATAGATTTTCATATTTGTATCACTTACCTGGTTTAACAGTTTCTCAGTTTTTTAGATGAGATTAATCAGCTCTTCAAACACATAACCCTGTCCCAATTTCTTCACAGCATGGCAATTTATGGTTTTGTACTCTTCGAAATGAACTTTGGTTTGGTTAGTATCGTTAGTTATGTTAAAATATATGCTATATGTACAGTAGATCGTCTCGCCTTAAAGGCGAAATAAAAAATGTTCGCCGTACACCCCCTCATATGAAGTATTTTTGAAAAGCATTTAAAAAAGTAATACAATTTTTTTTTGGACAACCCTAGTAGTCTCGAGGAGGGGTTTTTCCTGCGGAAGTTCATTGACCTCATGTGCTCCATTGTGGTACTTACCCACCAGATCTCAGTTGCTACCACCCTAACGTACCGCCCTAATGACAGTAAATAATAACCCGTCAAAAATGAGTTCAGTAGAACCCTAAATAATACATTTTATTTTTAGTTGGAAAACCATTCGAAAAGAACCGACTTTTTGTTTTGTTATTTTTTTGTTTTTTTTTTTTATGGAGCATGTGAGGTCAATGAACTTCCATAGGAAAACCCCCCTCCTCGAGACAAAAACATTGGGGCATCATACTTTAAAATCCGACTATAAATGCCGAAGATATGAAGAAAAATGGGTTGTTACAACATCAAAGCGCACGCCACAAATTGGAGCAGAAGATGGGCCAAATACTAACATATGTGTAAGCGCCAATCTATTATTATTATTATTATTATTACTAGGGTTGTCCAAAAAAAAAAAATATTTTTTTTTTAAATGCTTTTCAAAAACACTTCATATGAGGGGGTGTACGGCGATTTTTTTTTTTTCGATACGGTCTAATGTACAGATATGTATGAGGCATTCTTTCTGAATGATAAACCCCCCTTGTCCATCTTTCTTTTAACTTACAAAATTAAAAAAAATATATGCAATATTTATGAAAAAATCAAGCTTTCCAATGACACATGGCATATGTACCGTAATGTAATGTTATGTTTAAGGTAATTTCCAGGTCAACATTATTTTTAAACTCAGTCTCCGACAGATACTCACCGCGAGTGGACGTACTTTTCAGACTGTGTTTCTCTTTTCCGTGGTTGCTTAGCAAGCTTCAATTTCGCTTCAATTCGAGCGCTTACTCAGTGTACGTGATTTTTCTTTCACTTGTGTCTAATTACACTTAACCCCAATACTTAGGTGTAAAACAAAAACTCAAATATGGCCCCCGGGCCACCAAACCTAGGAGACAACAGGTTCGCCCTGCTTGCCTCTAGTCCAAAACCGAAAAGAAAAAAAGCAGCATATAAACCTTTTGACTATCC
>JAPVRG010081738.1:6557-18224 GCA_029783565.1 Rhagoletis cerasi
TTGGGATAGGGACGGATGGTATTGAAAATGGGCGAAATCGGACAATAACCACGCCCACCTCCCATATAACGGTAATTTTCAGAAATACAAAAACTGCGATATTTTAGTAACTACTGAAGCTTATTGACTCAAAATTGACATATACTATCTCAGTAACCGCTATACTAATTTGAACCAAACTTGGCACAGGTAGTAATCTAGGTCCAGGCTAGCAAATTGTCGAAAATTTTTGAAATCGGACAATAACCACGCCCACCTCCCATATAGCGGTTATTTTCAGAAATACAAAAACTGCGATAAATCGGTTTATGTTTGCAATAATTCCTTAGTAAGAAGTACGAGTATAACAAATTTTTAGAATATGATTGCATATGGTTGAAATCGGGCTAAAAGTACGCCCACTTTTCATATAACGGTAAATTTCAGAAATATGAAAACTTCGATATTTCGAAATTTAGAAACGGTAGTTTACTCAAAGTTGGTATCCACAACAATTTCGTAACAAGAAGTAGGATTTTTTTGGAGTTAGGGAAATTAATGTTAGGGTATTTAATGTTCGGTTTTACCCGAACTTAGACTTCTTTACTTGTTGTAGCTTTTGATCGATGCAGAAAGTTGTTGTGATCGTTTTTGGGGAACGACGTATAGGACAAACAGGCTTCTTACACTCACTACATTTCGTATGGGTCGCACTCTCGCGCTTTGAAATGCAAAATTTGGTAATCTTTTGCTTGTGTTTTGTTGTTATGTTATTGCACGGAGAGGAAAACTTTGCAAACCGTGCAATTTCTGCACCGTGCAAGGGTTTTGCAAAACTTAGAAAATCCCCCTAATGTGACATAAAATTGACCGTACGTAACATGCGCTGAGTGTGGCATTCAAACATCCATCATAGAAGTATCACCCGTGACCCGGTAAATTTTATAAAATAATATTAAAGTTCATGCACTGAGGTGAAAGGGATATTATTGCATTTCAAAGTCATTTTGAGCCATGAAATGACCCCAACATAGTATAAGGGTTAAATGCATCACTGCCCCAGTCAATTGGGGAATACAGAGGTCATCAGTGGAAGGAACGGACGCTTATTTTTAGGACCTTTATGAAACCTTTTATTTAGAAGGGATATCAATTTGGAAAAACGCTGGACTAAAAGTATCGAGCTACTAGATATTTATTGAGCACTAGAAGTATTCGTTGAACTTAGTTCCACCCAATACTGATTTAATTACAATTCTTCAAAAGTGATTATGAATTTCAATTAACCCTTTAACTAAAAATAATTGAGATCGAGGATATAGAACATAAAGCAGTATGGTCGAATATGTCTGTTTTTTATTTTATTTATCGATGCGAAAACAAACAAGGATGATGCATTCGGCATATAATTGTCCTTGCACAAGCATAGAAAATCCCGCAAGCTTCGACTGACTAATATAAGAAGCTATTGGTCGTTTTCGCAGAGGCCAGATGCACGGGGAATTGCAGCTGTTTGAAATCCGATGGTAGGTTCGTTTGAATTATCGAGAATCAAACATCCTCTAGTTTCTAATTTCCCTCGATAACTGTCGCACGGTGTATGATTGCGACTCCCAGTGTGAACTATTAGTAGCATTAAGGGCTGCAAGAAAGTCATAAAAAATGGCAGAAATTATACAAAGGCGCTTCTTTTTGATATATGATCGTATTTCTCACTCCACAATCTACATACAACATTAACATAAAAGTAAACTGTAAATGTTTCGTCTTGCAGAAACCTGATTGTTTAAAAACGTTTTCCACAAGTAAAAAAATTAAAATATAATGCAAAAATAAGTTTATTTTTATTCAGAAATTGTGAACTAAGTACAAATTATTCAACTTTATGCAAAACCAAGATTACTTTTAATGATTTAAGGGGAATAAAATTAACTTTCATCCGATGTTCGGGTGAAATTTCACCCACTTTGAATTTCATGATCATGTAACTTCTATGCTTTTTTCAAGAGCAACGAAATTTTTTTGTTTAGTATTTGTGTAAAATTTCTCTACCTTTTAAATGCAAAAACGACTTTTCTCTTGTAGCATAAGTATATCAAAATATTTGTTTACGTGAAAATTTCACCCGAACATCAGTTGAGGGTTAAAGGTTTTGCAATGCGTAATAATTTACTTTTGATGATCCCCTTTCTATGCCTATTCAAGCTAGGTAATTTTTAATGTAGATTTTTTTATTGTTAAGTTCAAAGCCGCATAATAACAGAAAGTATCTATCCAATTTAGTCCGCTTGTATTTATAACCTACTTTTGTTTACGAGTAGAATTTATAATTCTTCATTCATGAGGATTGTCCGATGTTTAAAAGCTGAATAAAATGTCTGATAAGATGACAGAGTTCTTAAAGCTTATACAAATTTATACACTTCAGTATTTGCTCACACATCAAATGCTTAATGCTTCTTCACTTACAAATCTTTATTCAATTTGCTAGGTTTCTAACCTTTTATCAGTATCAGGAATATCAGAAAGTCCGATACATCCCATCATAATTTGCTTTTTTTATCTCCCTTCAGATTTGTTTCTGTCTGTTTGCCGTTCTAGTCTTTCTTCGCATTTCTTCGCATTTCTTCTACTAACTGCAGTCGCTTTACCCAAAATCCCTCTTAATTTGGTTTCACTTTAAAAACCCCATATGCAGTTACTTCGCCAGCTTTTTACCTTTATCATATAAGTACATACTCGAACGTGTGTATGTATGTGGCTTTTTGGAAAACTTTTTATTTGCTTGAGCGTGTGTGACATTTCCACAGATTAAATTGGTTCGATAAGTAAAAGCAATTAGTACATTTTGCTAGCACGATTGTTAGATTCACATATTCCGCATGCCGGATGACACAAAATGCTTGCCACAAGCTGTGTTTGTCGCATATAAGTACACATATTTATAGACATATAATATGTACGCATATAAAAATACTTTAACTTGCTACGTGAATAATAAGTTTTTGCTAATTGTTGGCATTAGTGTGATTTCGTGGAATGCACACTTTTATTTTGAGAAAAAAGTTACGAAAGATAATCACAACTTAGCATTATGGAAAACCATTACCAACTTAAGGGTAAATGACTTCCTCTATGACTCGTTTCGGAGTGTAATGGGAGATCTCCTAAGCAAACAATAAAAGAAAGCTCCCTGAGATATGTTTTCGGAGCAATAAGCGAGATTTTAAGGTTTTTACTCCTTTACTGCATTCTTAGCAGCCAAATGGGATCTATTCTAAGCGAGCAACAAAAAAATGCCCCCTGAGGTATGATTTGAAATCAATAAGATTTTGTGGTTTTATTAGGGACAGAAAATAATCGTTAATTATCATGATTTTTACTTTTTGATAAAAAAATAATCGTTATTTATTGATTTTTATTTTTTCGATCTAAACATAATCGTAATTTTTAATTTTTATTTTTTTTCATTAAAAAATAATCGCTATTTCTGATTTTTATTTTTTCGTTCAAAAAATAATCGTTATTTTTGATTTTTATTTCTTTCGATCATTTTTAGCCATTATAACGGAGACTGCTTTTTTATGATCCTTTAAATCATCTGTAATCGAAGAAATAAATAAAATAACTATTAAATTTGATCGAAAAAATATAAATCAAATTTTAACGGTTAAATTATGATCTTTATTAAAAAGATCATAACCATTACGGTCCCCGAGATTTATACTTCTTTATTATTCGCTTGGGAGCAAAAAGCGAAACCTCCCAAAGAGATATATGCCCGAGCACTCCATTTAGATGGCATGGGAGCTATACGCGCTTCATTTTTAAGAAAATTCGTGTTTTTGGAAAATTTTATTTATCATAAAGAAAACAATACAGAAAATGTTTCTTATCTAGACAATACAAGAAGAACGTAATTATCTATTATATAAATAGGCAATCATGTTTCCTTTACACCCCTTTTACGGCTAAACTATACTTCTAAGGTATAAACACATCATTAGAAAGGTATTTTGATGCAGATGTGCAGACAAGTTTTAAAATTTCAAATTAGTTTAAAATAGAGTGAAAAGATCAATTCAAAAGTCACACCAATGCCAATGCCATACATGTGCATGGTTGGGGCGGAAATGCCTCCTAAATGTATGCTTTAATTTTACGGCTAAACAATATGCTTTATTATTGATAGTGAAATGCGAAGCAACGTTGAAGGTAAAGTTGAATATGTAGATGAAGAAAGGAACAAAGGAAAAGATAAAAAGAACGAATAAAGATTCGTAAAGATAAAGCCAAAGAGGATGGTAAATTAAAATACTTAATATAATGCCAAAGGAGGGGGTGAATATGTAGATGCAGAAAAGAATGAAGATAAAGATTAGGATAGAGGTAAAGGAAAAGATAAAGAAAAAGATAAAGATGAAAAGATAAATATAAAGAACACCCTAAAGATCAAAATAAAGATGAAAAAATGAGACAAAGGTAGAAATAGAGAAAGTGATAGAGATAGACAAAAGAGGCAAAGAAAAGGATCTGAATATGTTGTGATATGCTATGTAATGATGTGCTATGTTATATTGTTATTTTATGTCATGTTATGTTATTTTATGCTATTTTAGGTTATGTTATGTTATGTTATGTTATATTAAGCTATGTTTTGCCATGTTATGTACGTTGGTTAACGCATTTCACCTCAACTCACCACAGCTCACGTTAAATCACCTCATTTCATTTCAACTCACTTTCCCTTAACTTAACTGAACTCATCTCACTTCGGCTTCAAAACTTACTCCACCTGACTTCACCACTTCTAAATTCAACACACCTCAACTCCCCACACCTAATCCACCACTACTCAACTCACCACATTCAAACTCACCTCACCTAAATTAACCACACCTAAATTCATCACAACTTAACTCAGCGTACCCCAACTCACCACCGCCAAATTCACCACACCTAAACTCACCACACCCAATTTCACCACATGACATGATATTACTTGATGTAGCATCAATGATAAAACATCATTTGGCATAGTGTGACATGACATCTTTTCACATCATGTCACATTGCATTACCTGATATTTCGCCTTTTTACAACTTCGCTCATCTGCGTAAAATAAAGTAAAATAAAAAAATAAATAAAATAAAACAAAATAGAATAGAATAGAATAAAATAAAATAAAATAAAATAAAATAAAATAAAATAAATATAAAATAAAATAGAACACAATACCATACAATAAATAAAATAATATAAAATAAAACGAAATAAATTGAAATAAGTTCAAATAAAATTAAATCAAGTAAAATTAAATGAAGTTAAATGAAAAAAAATAAAATAAAATGAAATAATAATAATAATTAACAAAATAAAAATAAAATAAATTTAAAAGGAATAAATCTAAAAAAACAAAAATAAAATAAAGTGAACCCAAAGAAACAAGAATATAATTTAATCTTATATAAGAATGCTGGCCGTTTTGGTGGTTGAATTTCAACCACAGGGCGATCTCTAGTATATTTAATTTCGACAGCCAACACGGATTTAAATTAAGGTCCGTCGGTATGTATTGCAACAATTGTTTAAGCCAGGGACCGTAACTTTTATTATAAAAATCGCTCCTTAACAATTATTTTTGGACTTTTATTTAATTACTCCTTAAATAACAATTATTTCTGATTTATAGTTTATAAATCCAAAATAACAGTTATTTTTTCTTTTTATTAAAATAATCCTGTTCAACAATTTATTGAGCTTGATGCCGTTTTTTATGAAAAATTTTTGTGGAAAAGGCAACAATTTACATTTTGGTAGGAATTATAGCTGCTATTTCGGAGATCACCACATCTCCTCATCAGACTCATTTTCTGGGGCTAGAACCGACGACCACAGATTTCAAAGCCAGTGAAGTTCGCCATGTAACTTGTTGTTGCTTTTCCACGTTTTCATATTTTAAGCCAACTACAATCAAGCGCAGCTATTCCGCTGCTATTTACTTGATCATGTGGTTGTTGGTTTTTTTGTTAACAAATCTATTTTTTAGAATGTTTAACTTTAGGTGTGCTCGTCCTAAAGTTATTTGTTTTTGTTATTTTATGGCCTTTATAACAATTCTATTCAACAATTTATTGAGCTTGAGGCCGTTTTTTATGAAAACTTTTTGTGGAAACAGCAACAACAAGTTGCATGGTCCAATTTCGAAGGCCCATATCTCGATTTCGGAGGCTAGCTTCGAAAAACGGAGAAATTACTTTTTTACTTATGACTAAGTCTGTTAAAAAAAATTGGTTTCGTCCAATACCCAGTCGAGTGCTGTACAGTGTTATGAAATGCTCCTGATGGAGCAATGTTGGTGTAGTCACCTCTGGAAGCATTTAAATAGTTAGAATGCTGGCGTGATATGTTATCAATGCTGCGTTACTAAATTAGAGCTGGAAATATTTAAAAACGGGCGTGGCACCTCTGGTAAAGTTACATGTTTACGCTGCACTAAGTTGCTATTTGGGCGTATGGATTTTCGCCATCATTCTAACCTTGTCAAATTTGATTTGAAGGCTAACCGGTTTTGGAGTTGTGCCATCTTCAGTGTCACTATTCGTTCTGAATAATTCGTGTTTTTCTTTCTATTTTTTGCTAGGTATTCTCTTCATTCTTTTATAAGGTTATCTTGATGCCTCCTTTTGATATATGAGGAACACGACGAAAAATAAAGCGTTTTCCTATTTCGAATTTCGAAAGCCTTGATGCTTTTACTGACTTGCCAAAAGTTATACGAAATTCTGTTCCATTTATTGGTAAGATCAAAATTTACCATTCGATGTTTCCACTGTTTCTCTTCAAGTCAATCAAATCTTAAATGCAGTTGTACAGCAGATATTGAGTTCAAAGTTTAAGAAAGTTTAATAATGCTTTTGTAGTTGTATACGCTTTAAGTTTGAGCACATTCCAATTACCACAAAGTATCTAAGAAGTACGCTGCTATAGAAAAAAAAACTAGCACTCAACACACAAAACTAAAAGAAAAGAAGTATGGCAAAGATACTGAATGTAATATGAATTTGCGTGCATTTTGCAAACATTGGGTGAAGTACACACTTTGGCTTTGGGGCGTACACAAACCGAAGTTTTCCGGTACTTTCGCATGTACGTATATCACTTCTTCTCTGTTGCAGTTGCAGTTGCAGTTGCACATTTGCGTGCTGCAGTAAATGGCAATACTTACGTGCAGTTCAAAGTGACCAATTCACGATAAACTGCAAAGTTTTGTAAAACTTACTTGTGAATTGATTTAAAGTAACTTTGCAGACAGTGCGAGAGATTTCATGTAAATACATAAATAACAATTTGAAGCCAAAAAATATTATTGCCTACATAATCAAATATCAGAAGCATTTATGGATGAGTTTATATGTATATGCAATTCAACATTGATATTGGCACGTTTGATTAATAACAAATTGCTTTATTGTTTGGCTTTAGAGTTAGATATATTTCAGTTAGAGAATATTTTCAATTACTTGTTTGTTTTAATTGAAGTTTTCAGCATCTATAAAGAAAACGTTTCGTAAAAACAAAAACTCCGATTTTATTTCTCCATATATAATAAAATATATACATACGTATGTATGTAGTGGCACCAATGTGTTAAAAAAGTATGGCCTGAAACGTGTCATCAAAAACTTAAATGGATTTTTACTGCCTCGAACTTTATAAAAGTAAAAATGCAGCAAATACTCAGTTGCATACATTCATACATTTGTAAATATATATATGTGTATGTGAAAATATGCGTTTATTCTGTTTATTTGTCAGTCGGCTTTAAAAGTTTGCGTACGTGACATTGTCAATGTTGCAATTGCATCGAAATTTAACTTCAAACATTTGCTGCACACTTCTCTGTCAATTTCTCTCCACCATCATTTTCGATGCACTTTTTGTGCGCAATTTTTGTTTGGTAAGAAAAAAATACTAGAAAGTGCCAGTGTTGACATGCACATGCTTAGCAAGATTTCACTTCTACAGCAACTTTGGCATTTGCGTCTTTTCACATACTATATTTCATTCTGCCACTTTTCTCCTCTTTTTTACAAATCAGCGTACTCTCCTTTTTAAGCGATTCGGCAGCTTCAATTTGTAGACAGCTGACATTTTTGCAGCAGTCACATGCTATTTGGCACAGATTTTAACGAAAAATGTGGCAGAATATAGACGTTTAAGAAAGTTTTGTGATTTCTTCTATACTACAGAGTATGTTTGGGTCGCTTATTTTTGTGTAGGAACTAACTTATGCTCGCTTAATTCACCCCTATTTCTTTATAAGTATGTGTATGGTAAGAATTTGAACATTTTACTATGGCTATATATTTATAAGCGGTTTAAGTATTGATGAATAGCAAGGAATTGATTTAAATAAAAAGCTTTTTTTTGCTGCGCCAAGGTTGGCTTTGCTATGATTATACATATGAAATATACATACATATGTAGATAATACGAAAAATGTTTTATTCCAAGGGAGGTATCACGCCCGTTTTTTTTTTAATATCTAATTCCAATTCAGTAACATGGCATTGATCAAGTACCACATCTCTGTAATTTACCTTGAATAACACAGCCCAACAAAATTGAAAAAGTTGTTTGATTCTTTGAATTTATCAACTGATTCTAGTTAATTTGGGTGCGCTGAATTCAAATCCGTTTGTCTCTATCAGCTCTAGTTTTCATGATATAGCTTTTCTTAATTATTTTAAAAATAAAACTGTTTCATACAGATTTTATAATATACAAAAACTTTCTAACAAAGTAGGTATTGAAAAAATAATATAATTATATTTCCAGTTACAGGATAGAAAGCTTCTTTTAAGAGACACTCTTGAATGAACATCCGGATTAGAGTCTCTTTTCAGTAGTCTGCCATCATATGTGTATCCCACCTTCCCTGGTATCGATTCTCCATAATTTTGATATCTTCGTGAAACCGTTCTCCTTGTTCTTCGCTTATATTACCCAAATTTTCGGGAAATCTGTCCAAATGACTGTGCAAATAATGGATTTTAATACTCATGTTGCAGCCAAGGTCTCTGAACTTATCTAGCATATTCTTCACTAACTGAACATAATTTGAAGCTTTATTATTTCCCAAGAAATTTTTTATAGCTTGCACGAATGATGTCCACGCATTTCGTTAATTTTCGGTCATTGACTTATCAATATCGTTGTCATTTATAAACTGCCTTATTTGGGGATCGTCAAAAACTCCTGCTCTAATCTTATCTTTACTTAGATTAGGCATTTTGCTGCAGATATATGTGAAACATTCCTCCTCGCGATTCAGAGCCTTAACAAACTGCTTCATGAGTCCTAATTTGATGTGCAACGGTGGTAGGACGTTCTTTTCACGTGCAACTAAGGCTTCATTTACAATATTTTTATCGCCAACACTCAATTTCTCTCTCGTAGGCCAATATTTTTGCCGCCAATGCTGTTGCTTGAATCTGCTATCCCAGAGACACAAAAAGCAAGGGTACTGTATAACCACTCTGTTGTCCAAGAAGAAAATTTACCATTTTAAGATCAACACAAATGATCCATTGGTGGTATTGGTATTTTAATTTTTTTCATCACTAATGCAATGTTGTTATATTCTTCTTTCATTGTTGTGGAGTGCGCAATTGGTATTGATGCATACACATTGCCATTGTTCAATAGGACGCACTTCAAACTTCTTTTGCAACTGTCCACGAAGAGGTGCCAATCGGTAGGTAGATACTTGGATAGCCCCATTTCCTGCACAAGACCATTTACATTATTACAAAACACCAGATTGTCTTCCTTAGTAAAAAATGGTAAAAAAAAGCTTTTTCCTTAGTGCGGTAATAAGTTATTTTTGTTCCACGTTCTAACAAATTCTTATCATTTAAGCTCGAAGCTAACACTTCAGACGCTTGTTTTGATAAGGCCAAATCTCGAATAAAGTTATTCAACTCGCATTGATTAAAACGTTGAGGAATAGTTTCTGTGTCTTCGAAGACACTGTCGCAATCATTTGGATCATTAGCGGAATTATGTTCAGACTCAGAACTCAGCTCTAAGATATCATTCATTTTTGGAATGGGAACATCTTCTGAATGAGGAATTGGACGGCGCGCTGGCGGTAAATCGGGATACTGCCATTTGCTACGATTTTTCCTATTAATACCAGCAATACTCACAACACAGAAGTAAAAGTCGTTCAAATGATTTCTGGGCTCTCTCTAAACCATCGGCACACCAAACTTAAGCTTATTTCGTTTTCCTTGAGTTCACTGTCGCAAATGTACTAAGCAAGTATTACACACAATGTGTGGAGCCCAGTTTTTATCTTGGTCACCAAGATCAACTCCAAAGTAATCTAAATAAGATTTTCTAACACATTCCGAAATAGGTCTTATGTTTTCCTTAAACGTGTACTCTCCACAAATATAACAAAATGTGTCAGCGCAATTATTACATAGTCTCCTATTGGAAGTCATTTTATTGAGAACAACACTTTTTTAATATCTTTGCCAACTACAATAAATCACTTCTTAAGGCGAAGTCGCACGATTGGTGCATTTGTACAAATTTGTACATATTGACAGTTACAGAGTGGTGTTTGGAAATTTTTTTATTGAGTTGAACCAACGAAATTTCTAAACAACACCACTCTGTGACTGCCAAAATGTACAAATCTGTACAAATGCACCAATCGTGTGACACGGCCTTTACAAGCAACTAACTCCCGAAATGCAATTGGAGTGCAAAAAGACAAAAGACAGCTTCAATCAAATTCCCGTTAATTAGCTAGCAATTACACAAAAAATAATATTCTCGGAAACTGTTTGTATGTACCCATTCAGTGTAATTTTGTTGGGCTGTGTAATTGAAAACTAGAGCTGATAGAGACAAACGGACTTCGGATTTGAATTCAGCGCACTCAAACTAACTAGAATCAGTTGATAAATTCAAAGAATCAAAATGAGTGTTGACCTGTGTAATTGAAGAAGATAATTTTAGTTTTTATGGGAGGTGCCCACCCACCACCCACGTTTCTATAAACTTTTACCTTTATCTGTCAGTACACAAAATTTCAGTACCTTATCTAAAATACTTGCAAAGATATGCAGATGTAAAATTAATTTTTTATGAGAGGAGCCACACGCTCTTAAACAATATAATTTTCTTTAGCAAATCACTACCCCTGGAAAGTCTGCTGTAGGTGTGCCACGTTTGGTTATGATCGTGGAAGTGGTTTAGTGCGCAGCTAAGGTCATACATACATACGCGCTAGTCCTAAAGCAAGGTGAGCCATTGAGTATCCTTCAAGCTATTATTATATATTATTACTAGCGGCCCGGTACGTGCTTCGCAACGTATAAAGTGAAATATAAAATCAAACTCATTTATTACAAAAAAAAAGATATTTTATTATTTGCTAGCTATTTTAAAACTTAATCCAAAACATTTGGATGAACAATATTTTTTGTTTTTCCATTTTGAGCATGAATAAACAAACGGCTGGGGGTACCGACTCTGGAACAGGCAACATAAAGTTGGCCATGTGAAAAACATGATTCCTCCAAATTCACACCACAAACGTTAAGTGTTTGCCCTTGGGCTTTGTTGATGGACATCGCAAATGATAAACGCACAGGATATTGTAATCG
>JAPVRG010082082.1:600-10767 GCA_029783565.1 Rhagoletis cerasi
AATGGTTGTCAAATTACAAAAATTACGGTTAAAAGCGAGCGAGATTTTCAAGCTGGTGAAGACAGCCGGTATAAAGCCCCATTCATATCGGAAAGATGACGTACACATACATATTCGGAGTTTTCAAAAGTGTCGGATTGCCGTGTGCCCTAAACTTTAAACAGCTAAAAGTAGTACGTTGTGGTTTGAAGCTCTCCAAACATGTATTTAACCATTAAAATACTCTCTCGTGTTGAATTCAGCTTGAAAACTTTGTTGCTGCTTTCACATACAAATTTTTTGACAAGAGAGAAGAGTTCAAAGATAGCGAGCAGACAAGTGGCCGAATCGAAGGCGGCTATTATTAATCACATTAACTTTGTAAAGTTAATTTTAAATTCGATACGATACTGGGGTTCTGGTACTCGATTCCAGGATTGGTACAGCAGATCTTCCTTTATGCCTTATGCCATAAACTTTCATTCTTTTGGCTCCAATCGGGAAGAGGAAGAATAGGAGGAGAAATTATCTCACCTGAATTGGGGTTATAAACCTCTATTCGACTTTCCGAGCACTGCAATTTGTATCAAGCGGAAGTGTTGTCTATCTAGGAGGCAGCACGGAGAGTTACTCGACGACCTACTGAGCGGACGCAGGTGTTCATCTTCTCTGACAGTCAGGCGGCCCTGAAAGCTTTAGACTCACACATAGACAATGCAAAGTCTCCTAGTGAATGACGTAAATCTTTGAGAGAGATGGTCAGTCATTATAAAACTTAACGCTTATGGATGTCTAGACATGCGCAGTATTGGGGTTACATGCAAAGCTGACAAATTATCAAGGAAAGGTACGACCACTCGCATGCTCCCGGGAAAGAGCACGGTAGGTATGCCAATGGCACTTTGAAGAGTTTGCTAGACGACAGCACACCACTCGAGTAGCCAATTAACAACATTTGATCTAGTGTAACTCCAGGATTGCATGGACGTCCGATAACAGGAAATGCACATCATTTCTTTTAAGTTAAAAAAAAAGCCTTATGGGAGCTCTTAGGGCCACTGCCTATGTGGCTTGCACGTCTTTAGATTAGCAGTGCGCACGTGAGGCTATTGTCGTAGCGGCAGGAAAATATAGGTAGAAGAAAATGTGATACACCTTGAACCCGATTGAGCTTTTTAACATTCAAAAAGATTGGTAACTCCAC
Organism: Rhagoletis cerasi; assembly: GCA_029783565.1. Classification (NCBI taxonomy): domain Eukaryota; kingdom Metazoa; phylum Arthropoda; class Insecta; order Diptera; family Tephritidae; genus Rhagoletis; species Rhagoletis cerasi. Next base: position 1,784 of record JAPVRG010082082.1, read on the forward strand.
CTGGTATCACGACAAACCAGAAGAGAAGGTAGGTGGGGGAGTGAGCTCCCTGATAAGCAAACATTTGTCAGGTAAAAGTCTCACCGTTTTTTTGTTTTAATTTAAAATTTTTTTTTTTTTTTTTTTTTTTTTTAATTTAAAAAATCATGTGATCCATTGTGGTACTAACCCACCAGATCTCAGTTGCTACCGCCCTAATGAGAGTAAATTAAAAACCGTCAAAAATCATATAAATTTTCCGAAAGAAGTATTTTGATTAGTTCAGTTGAACCCGAAATAAAACACATTTTATTTTTAGTTGGGGAACCATACGGAAAAAAGCAACTTTTTTTGTTTTTTTTTATGGAGCATATGAGGTCAATGAATTCCGAAGGAAAAACCCTCTCCTCGACACAGAAACATTGGTGTATCACACTTTAAAATCCGACTAATGAATGCCGAAGATATGAAGACAAATGTAATTGGGCGACTACTAGGGTTGTCCAAAAAGAAAATGTTTCTTTTTTAATGCTTTTTAAAAACACTTCATATGAAGGGATATATGGCGAACTTTTTTTTGCCTGTAAGGCGAGACGTTTTAAATTTTTTATGGAGTACATGAAGTCAATGAACTTACGTAGGCACGAGGCAAAAAAATTTGTGTATCACACTTTAACGTCCGACTGTAAATGACGAAGATATGAAGAAAAATTTTATTGGGCGACTACTAGGGTTGTCCAAAAGACCATTTTTTTATTTAATGCTTTTCAAAAACACTTCATATGAGGGGGTGTACGGCAAACTTTTTTTCCATGCGGCCTAATGTATAATCTTGTTTTTTCTTTGTTTTTTTTTTTTAATTAAAAAAAAATTTTTTTTAATTTTCATGCTGTTAAAGAAAATACATGAAAAGGTCCGATTTTATAGATTAAAAAAAATTTAATTTTAAAAACGGTAGCACTTTACCTGAAACATGCGTGCTTATCAGGGAGCTCAGAACATTATCTGCTTAAAACAAATATTAAAAATATTAATCGATACACAGTAAATACTTAATTCCATAGCAACGATTGTATGGACACAACAGATTAATTATTGTTCATCACCCTTATGACATGGGAAATCCACAAGGGCATTATGTGTATGTATGTACTTTGTATCTGACATTTATTTCAAATGCGCTTGTACGATAATCCCACACACACAATCACTTCCGTTTAAATAAATGCATTTTTAATCAGATTCAATTTGCCAAGACAAATTCGGCAATAATCCGCCGCCACTCAGCAATATTATGAATGCAAAATTTAATGCAGAGCAGAGTAAGGCAGGGCAACAATGTAGCAAATGGACAACAGAAATGATAATGAAGGATTATGCTCATATCCCTAAAGTAGGGATACGGAAACGGATGAGGTGGATTGAACAACAAACTGCGCATACAAAAGGGTAGTCAAAAGCGCGCGCAAAGCATTTGGTGTAGGTTATGCAGCTAGCTTTAGCAACTTGCCATACACAATGAGCAAGGGTTGAGCCAAAGAGCCTTAATGTATGCAACGAATTTTGGGCAGCGCTCATCTAGAGAGCTGTAGGCAACAGGAAGTGGAGTGGGTACTTTAGACAAGCACGAATTTAGCCACTTAGGTGCCGTGGTTAGTGTATTTCCTTGCACAAATAAAATTGCAGGCATTAAAGTGTGCAAGATAAAATTGCTGACAGCAGTCCAAAAAAAAGGGAAGCTTCTATTCTAGAGCGGGTATATGTTAAGAGATGAAGTGTGAAAATATAAAGGACAGTCCATTTGCGAAAATTTCGCGCTCTAGGATAGCTTTAGTGCCATACGAGTCACATACATATGCTATCTGTAAAGCCAAATTGCAGATAAGGCAAATACTGCGATGAAAATTAGCAAGGATATGTGCATGCGCCATTTCATAGTGTAATTTTACTTATAAACATACACACATACATAGGGGTGTTTGCCAGCCGTTTCGTTCCATCTTTGAATTTCACCAAAACTGCACACACACACACACACACATTTCCTGTCCTCATTTCGCCTCAACTATCGTTCTACCAACTAACTGTGGTTTCCGCCACTCCAAAGCCTTTTTGCAGCGAAGTAGGAAATTTTAATTTTTGTTTGTTTGTACAAAAACGTCTGAGTGCATTTGGTACTTATGAGCGATTGCAGTACTTAGATTAAAGTATTTCCCGATGATTTGAAATTTTAGTATATTTGGCAATCACACTTAAGCAATTATGGATGCAAACACATGTAGTGTTGGGTTATGATTTCAAAGGATTTTGACAGGATATCCTTTTAGTTGAAGATTTAGATTAGTTAAATAGCATTTAAGCGCTTTGAAAATTAGCAAATTTTGATAGAAGGCGGGCGGTAATTCGGTGCGATTTTTTTCTCTTTGATATGATATATATGTACTTTTTATGAGGTCAACTGGAGCCTTTGGAATTAGTAATTTTATGGTAACACAACACCGCTGGAAGTTTCACATAAAAAATCTAAAGTGTGATAACCTGCAGTGGTAATGTATTTGGTAATGGTATTGGACGATGAAAATAGTAATCACATACTTTTATATTATATACTGTCGATTTCTGGTTTAACCAATTATCAATGAAAAGTTGTTATGGTCTCCCGTTTTTGGTTCCGAGGTAGACCAGTAGCTTGATATTCTTTTTTGCAGGAGCCTAATGTTATGAATTGAGCCTGGCGTATTGCTGACGAAGTGGTGGGTCCGTTTCTTGGTAAGCGGTCCTTCTTGGATTACGCCTATACATAGGCTATACAATCTCTTCTCTCCTTTAGGAACTCCATATTAACAAACTCTGTCCTTTTCAAAGAGTTGGTTGAGAACAGGCTAATTTCTCCCAGGTCGGTGTAAAACGTTAATGACCTGGTAGTGGAAGAAATTATTAATAGGCTGACCTGAACAATGACTTACAATCAGTCTTACTCCCTAAATGTGGCTGGTAGATGGACAAAACCACTTTTATGAAACCCCGAACTTTGTACCCTTGGGAAACGGGCGAGGAAAATCGTTTAATAGCGAAAAGGTGCGGACTCTCGAGTGTTGGGATGGGTATGGAGATATTCAAACGATTCATAAGAAACCTATACATAGATAAAATAGAAGCACAGCTAGATGTCCGAGCCAGGGAAGGTCTTGCCCAAGGTCCGAAAGGCCGAAATAAGGATGCTAAAGATTTAGCCCAGGCTGGTACATCCACCACAGATGGTTATAACGTTGTGGGAAATCTTGCGCTGAACTTACCGCTTATGCAGATGATGTCTCCGTCATAGAAAGTGGGAAGGATCTCTCCACACTTGGCTTAGTCATGAGCCAAGCACTATGGGACATACACTTTTAGGCAATCAAAGAGGGGGGCTGAGCATCTACGCAAAAGAGGCGGACCTAATAATATTTACTAGGGTACATACATAAGATTCGGAGCTGGTCTAGATGGAGTGACTCACCAGCTAAAGTAAAGCACCAAGTACCTCGGAATAATAAATCTCCAACAGCAAATTGTTATGGCGACTTAATGTGATATAGAAGACGATGTCGCTCTAAGGCCGGCAAAATGAGACTAAAGTGGGCTGCACATGGGACTTATCGCGCTCTCTCTCCCGGGTGAGGATGGTTGATTCGGGGCGTATTTACACAACTAGGACGAAGATAGACATGTATGTAGGCGCTGCAGTGTATAGCATAGAACTTTAGCTTAGTAAGTATTATAAGCGGAAAGATCACAGTGCCATTTTCCAGGCATGTGTTTTAGCCATAAAGAAGGCGGCGGAACTAATGGATAAGTGAGTCTCTTTATTTTAGTGCAGGCTGCGATGAGGGCATTTTTATCGCACATCACTTCCTGAAGAAGAGTGGTAGAGTGCAGGTCAGCCTAGGCTGAATTTTACGCCTATACAGAGATACAATTCAGCTGCGTTCTGGGACACACTGGCGTTACCGGCAACTTGCGCAACCGACAGGCGACAGGAAGGCGCTTTTTCGAAAATCGTGGCAATAGGAGATGTGCTGATTTTCCTGCAACCGTCAAAGCGAGAGCACGACCTGTACACGATTTGGCAGACCAAAGCACATAGCACGTCTGCCGAATGATTGCAGTGTCTTCCAAGTAGATATCTGCGCTATAGGAAGAGCCGCTAGTCTTTTACTTAGTAATAGTGTTCCAGAAGATAAAGCCACTACCTTTGTCGATAGTCAGGCAGCACTGAAGGCAATAGGATCTAACATAGTGAAATCGAGAATTGTATGGGAATGTCGCACCACACACCACAACGTCACTCTATGCTGGGTCCCCGGACATAGTAATATCGATGGAGATCAGTCGGCTGATGAGATGGGCAGATACGGCTCAGAGATGCGGAGAGAGGAAGCGGATAGGTCCGTACTACCACCGTTTAGTGATCGCGTTAGGGAAATTGGCCATGACTAATGACTTGAGGAACAAACGGTGAGACTGTGAGACCACAAGATCACGGCCGCGGCTTGGTAGGAGAAAGACGAGGGGCCTACTGAAACTCAATAGATCTGCAGTGAGAGTCCTTACCGGTGTCATCACAGGTCACTGTGCACATAGCACCAATGCTCCGACGATAGCGAATACCAACAAGTACTCTCTGCAGAAGCTGCCGTGATGAGGAAGAGTCAATTGACCACTTTCTGTGTCAATGCCCGGGTCTACAGTCGAAGCGCCTGACGCACTTGGGTTCACGCTTCTTCAACAGTCTGGGCGAGATAGCGGAGGTGAGACTGTTGGATCTCCTCGGCCTCATTGGGGGCAGCAATTGGTTAGGGAGATTAATATCTCCTCCTGACACTCGCTTAAAGAGGGCGCTAACAATGGACAATTTTGTCTCCGAGTGGAAGTATTGAATACACAATACACGCCCTCCTAAACTAATCTAGTCTAAAACACATAGCTGCACGGTGTCTAGAATTTTGTGCTGCGCATACGACAGCAAGCTTTCAAAGTTTCTCTGACCAATGATAAAATTTTTAGGAATTGCGGAAGGAATGAAATTTTGGATGTGGTCTCCTCTAAGAGTTTTTATCCCTTAGCAGGCTGCGGCTGAGTCTGCTGGAAGTGGATTTTCTACCGAATCTGAAGGCATCCAAGAAAAGAGGCACGAAGAAGTGGTTTTACTTTTCCGAGAGGACTGCGGTGTTCTTTAACATTGCTCCTGGTTTCAGGGATTTACTTTGCAATTTGGTCGTAGTTTGTAAAGTCAGGGGTTTTTGCGAACTAGCTAGTTAGTCTAATGTAATGCTAGAAACTACCATGACGAAGTATATCAATTTCAGTCCACTATCAGAATTTTCGTTGACTAAGGGCCAGTTTTTCGGTGCGAGTTTATCTTTGTTTGTCGTTTAAACTGAGTTTTAACTCAGTTTGCAGTTTTTCAGTCAAAGTTAAACGTAGTTTAAACTTAGTTTAAACGCCCAATCTGGCTGGGTTAAACCGAGTTTAAGCTATCAGTTGTTATTCTGCCTATTTGCCGTTTTAGTATAATAAAATAATATTATAATAAAATAATAATAAAATAATAATAGTATAATAAATTATTTTGTGGAGGGTGTTGCGCATTTTAGCTGTTTTGTCTTATTTCTGTATTGCTCATACTGAGTTTAACTAAACTTAGTTTAAACTGAGTTTAAACCAGCACTGAAAAACTGGCCCTAAGGCATTGAAACGCTAGTTTAAAGAATTACTATTGAAGCCTTTGTTTCAAGAATGGTTATACGAGGGCCTTTTATGCAGGCAGCTATTATGCCAACTCAATCAAAAGTGGGCCAATTTGTTTGCACGGTAGCTAATGCTCTCTTTTCTGTACGCAATTTCTTTTTTTAATAAAGATTTAATATTTTACAACCATTTACGTTAGAAGAATAGCGGTCATGATTTATGTACATCCACTCGCTATTATACTCAACTAATATTTTCTTTCACACTTTATTTTACTCATATGAAAAACAAAATGCGTTGAAAGTGGCAACGAGTTATTGCTGCCTGTACGAATAATAAAAAAATAATGTTGCTAGAGCTTCGTAATGATTTCAATCCTCTCTAACAAACTACGCTGACACTATGAATGGGAATGAATGCAAGTTAAGCTTCGCTTAGTTATAGAGGAAAGATAACTCGCTTATGAGTGGAAATAAACTTACAGCAATGCAATAAACTTGGTGAGCATAACAAAAAATCATCATCGCACACACAACACACCCATGCACTTACACTAACACACATTTATTTAAGGTTAGTTGCATGCGAGTTGCTGCAGTAGATTGAGAGTTGTACGAGTTTATACATAAGTTCAACTTCGTATGCATGTATGAGTAAACTAACTAAGCCAGAAGGACTTCATGAACTCTACTTTGCCGGCGACAGGATATTGCGACTGCATGCGCTAATCTAGCCCATAGGAGCGGACATAGGGATAGATGCATACATATATACAGATCCATCTGTACATATGCTTATGTATGTGTGTGTCTCCTACATTGTAGAAAGTCGTGTGTTGCTATGGAAAAGGAAGCAATTAAAGTCAAATGTAAACTTAATTGAAAAGGTTGAATTGTATAGATTGCATGATGAACTTAGTGTGAGTAATATGTAGCAGTGTATGTTTCTATTTTATGAATGTATGCCTGTAGGTCGGATCGAAAGTGTTATCGCACATGCATATGTACATATGTACACACAAGCTGTATGGTGTTTCTTTAGTATGATTTATTTCCGTTTATGAGATTACGTATGGGCGAGTAGGTGATTGTGAGTAGCTTAAATTGAAAGCATTTCAGAATGCTTTGGAAATTTATGGCTTAAGGTGTTTTTATAATATTTGGATATATAAAGGAGAATTTTTATTTTAAAAAATGTCCAAGTACATATTTCATTGCTCTAAAGTACTCATTATGATGTTTTGCAACAGTTTTTATTTTCGACTCGCGAGTTGAAAAAAGCACAAAAAACTCTCACTAGAACTTAATTTTTAAATGCTACATATATATTTAGAGGGGACTAAAATTTATTTAAAATAAAGTCGCAAGCATAAAATTGTTCTACTTAACTTTCTAAGAGTTTTCCAGGAATTTAAAAACTTTATTTAACTTTTAATGAAACTGACTATTCGTGCTTACGTGTTTTAAGCCTTCTATTTAAGTTTTATGTTGACAATTTCTCAAAAAAAAATATTCGTTTATATAATTTTTTTTATCAAAAAAATTATTTTTTGTTGTTAAAATTTGTTAGTGTGGGTGTATGTTTGTTACCCTTTCGCTCTGAAACGGCTGGACGTATTTCAAGAAACTTGGGCACACAGATAGGTTACAACCTGGATCAACATATATCATACTTTTCAAAAGTTAAAATTTATTAATTAATACATTAATTAAAATATTACAACAACTCGGGTGTCAAACGAAAATTATTTTTATGGAACATATTTTATAAGAGGGTTGCCACCTATTCAAATTATTAAAACCAACTAAAATCTATTAATCAATACATTAATTAAAATATTACAACAATTCGGATGTCAAACGAAAATGATTTTTATGTAACATATTTTATAAGTGGGTTGCCACCTGTTCAGAATATTAAAACCAATTTAATTAACAAATCAAATCAAATATTTTTTTAAATGGATACCAAACGAGTGAGATTTAAGAAGGCTTTATTTCTATATTTATATTTTCGAAGAAGGTTGCCACCTGTTTAGGATTTCAAAATCAATTTGACTAAAAAATTCAATTTAATATTTGTATATGGGTATCAAACGAAAGAGTTGAGGATATTTCAGAATTATCTTTGATGAAAATTGCCAATTGTTTAGAAATTCAAAATCATTTTAGTTAAAATGTTAAATGAAAATTCTTGAAATTGGTAGCACACGAGAGAGACGCTCTATTTCGAAAATATTTTTAAAGTGGGTTGCCACCTGTTTAGAAATTCAAACTCAAGTTAATTAACAAGTTAAATGAAATATTTTAATATGGGTGCCAAACGAGAGAAGTTAAAGAAAGCTTTATTTCGAAGACGTTTAAAGAGGATTGCTAGCTACTTAGAAATTCAAAATTTATTTGACAAGTTAAACGAAAAATTTTAATATGGGTATCAACCAGTGGAGAGAGTTGCCACTTGTATATGAATTTAAAATTTAATTAACTAACACTGTAAATTAAATATTTTTGAATGGGTATCAAACGAGAGTGGCTTAAATATGCTTTATTTCGAAAATATTTTTGAAGAGGGTTGCCACCAGCTTAAAAGTTCCAGTTCGACCAAGTGGGAGGCTAGATGAATCATTAAAATACGGTTGTCAAAAGAAAGAAGTTAAAGAATGCGTTTTTTCCAAAATATGTTGAAGAAGGTAGCCACCTGTTTTATAAGTGAAACTTTACAAAGTTAATTAGTAATTTAAATATTACGTTGAAGCAGCTTAAATATTTACCCTCACCAAATTATGTTGGAAGCATTTTATAAGAGATTTGCCACATTTCCAAAATTTATTTAAATCCTTTTTTTTACGCTACATAAAATATAACTATTAAGCATGGATATTAGAGCGTCTCGCTTTACAGCAAAATAAAAAAGTTCGCCGTACAACCCCTCATATGAACTGTTTTTAAAAAGCATTTACAAAAATAACAAAAAAATTCTTTTGGACAACCCTAGTAGTCGCCCAATTACATTTTTATTCATATTTTCGGTATTTATAGTCAGATTTTAAAGTGTGATATACCAATCTTTTTGTCTCGAGGAGGCAGTTTTTCCTACGGAAGTTCATTGACCTCATGTGCTCCGTAAAAAAAAAAAACAAAACAAAAAGTTTGTTGGCGAACTTTTTTTTGCATGTAAGGCGATACGCTCTAATTTTTCCATGGAGCACATGAGGTCAATGAACTTTCGTAGGGAAAACCCCCTCCTCGAGACAAAAACATTGGTGTATCCATATA
>JAPVRG010082316.1:553-23894 GCA_029783565.1 Rhagoletis cerasi
ATCATATAACATTATATTAACTAGCCTGTCTTTTTATTCAGAATTTCAAACCAACGAACTACAGGTATTGATTATGACACAAACTAGATATGTGACATAAGTTTCACTTCGACAGTGTGGCCCAGGCGCACTTAATTTTTTTAAATGTAATTACAGATGGTATGGCGTTTTTAAATAAAACTAAACTCTAAAAAATTAAATTTAACTGAAAAAATTGTGTGAAATAATATAAATTTGTTTTATACAATTGATTGGATACCTAAAGTTTATTACAACCTGAAGAATTTTTTCCCCACCACTTAAAAAATTGAAGCCAATGTAAAGACCAAAAATGCCTCGGATAACTGCCCCCCCAAACGTAGACGACCCTTGCTTGCGAAATAAGGACCACGATTTACGTGTATACACCTGAAAGATGCCTCTATCCAATTTCTGGATGTTCCCGCAAAATATAAGGCTGACATCAACGCAATCCAGGAAATGTGATGGACGGGACACGGCTACATTAAGTATGCAGCATGTGACGTTCGTTATAGCCGCCACGAGTAGTGATAGAACTTTTTAGAAAAGTATCGATTCTAGTACTCTTATAGAATACTCTAAAAAAGAATGATGCCAGTACTCATATTTGCAAAAAAGTATCGATAATACTCGTATTTCCAAGTATTTTTAAAGCCAACGCGAAAAGTAAACAAAAATCAGATTGCTTTGCTTTTTTACCCCTTATTTTTTGTAAATTAAATAGACACAGCTTTAAAAAGTTGAAATCTGATTTAACAAGCATTTTTGAAGGAGATTTTGAAATAAGCTTGCAATAAGTTTACTTCTACAAGCGTAAAATTACTGGTTACAGAAAAAAGCTTATTTAAAGTTTTCAAAAGAAAATATTTTATAATAGCTTGACGGTAAAAAAAAGACCTTCATGACCATACTTTAAAAGTTCTCTTAATTTTTGTTTAGAAGTAAAGTGTTATACCTCATATTTTTCTTTCAGAGATTTATCTTGTAAAATGTAAGTTTAATAGCAGTAATATTTAAAGACTAGTTCTGTCTTTTAAGCTTATTCTTGCTGGTATTTTCCCTTTTCGATGTTAAAGCTCTTTTGTTGAATCATGGTCACCTTATCAGTTGACAGCATTTTGAACCAAAGCTGCTTTCGTTGCCGCTCTATGTGTGTTTCAATAAGCGGATCAGCTGGGCGAAAGTTGGACTTCGGCATCGCTCTGCTGGGCGAAATTAGCCGTACTTGTGCTTCATCTATTATGGTGGAGAGTGGCAAAGTTATTGAGTCGATGACCACCCTCACCATGCATTATAAAAGGTGAGGCAAGAGATTATTTTTCCAATTATTTAAGAATTTTAACCAAGCCCAACCAAGAACGGAATTTTGTATATGATTTTTGGAAAAAAAATATTTAAAAAAGTTCTTAACATGTCGATACTTTTCGGTATTCGCGGTATTTACTCAGTGCTTGTCAAAAAGTATCGAGTTCTCGATACTACTCAGTACTCATGAAAAGTATCGATTTTTCGTACTCGGTACTCGTATCGTTCTATCACTAGCCACGAGACGGCGCACAAATTTACTGTCCTATAACATATTGTTACGATTATCCTTATCCGCGCTCTCATTCATGGAAACTCTAGAAGCTTCCAATCGAAAGTTCTCTTTATCGAGAATTCCCATCCTTCTCTAGTATCATCTGTCGTATTGAAGCGAAAACACACACGTACATACTTCTATTGCAGTGAACACACACACGTGCTTGCATCGCAGTATTTCTCCATTGTCGTTTCTCGGTGTCGAGCTTCTACATCTTTCGCGATAGTTCGCTTTAATTAAAAAAAAAGAAACATTTCTGAACAAAAATATTTTTTCTTCCCTTCTCGTAAACAGTGCTTATTTCATAAAATATTTATTCGAAAACAAAGTCCTTCCCATTATCTACGCAGAAAAATTTATAGAGGTATATAACTTGAAAAGCAAAGTGGTATGACTGAAGAGTGTTCATAATTTTTATGAAGACATATCCCACTTCGCAAAGATAATGCGCAATCGCTCGAAAAATGAAAATTTATGGAAGTTAATAATTTTGATCGTTGCTGACTAATTACTTAACAAAGAACTATTGACTAATCGCTTTTAATAAACAAAACTTATAAATAACTAAAAGGTTAAATTTGTAGAGGATTTGCACTGATTATGAAATGTGGAAGAAAACAGTATAAAAGAAGAGGCTTATAAAAATATGTCCAGAGAACCTTATAAAACCCGTTTAGAATAGATGCTCTTTATTCGAAGCCTTATAAAACCCTTATAGGAACTTACTCTACGGGCAGAGCCTTGTAAAACCTTTATAAAAACCATTGTTCTTCAAACTGAGAGCTATGCGTTAACCGGGCATTTACATAATACAAAAAAACTAAGGAAAAAATGTGTTTCATAAAAAAATTGTAATTTTTTCATAAATATATGAGTGTGGTACAATTGCACCAAGGATATCAATCAAGGTATAGATGTGCCTTTGCCACTCCCACCGACACACGAGTTATGCAAACACATAACAATTTCCTTAAATTCATTTTTAAATGCACACATCAGGCTATCATGAAGTTTTAACTCTGGAGATACATAAATAGTATTACAAGTTTGTGTTCAAAATCCGAATTGGTGCAGCTGTACCAAGGATGTAATGGAAGGGAAGTGATACAATTTGTTTCCAAAGTTTTAAGCCATGAACTGTATCGCATGTTGTGTGTTCTTCCAGCAAAATTTTAATACATATTTTATATTGATAAGATGCTGCGAAAAATCAATATATCTACGATTCATACCATATTTCACAGATTTTTTTCTTTTTCGATTAAACCAAAGTTTTGTCAGCATAACTAAAGCCAGTTCGGCAATCTTTATTTTAATTTTGATTACTTACCGAAAATTAATTTGTTTTAATTTTGTTTGCAAGAGAAAAGTTCAAATACAAACTCCTATTTTTATTAATTTATTTTTCATAATAAATACTTAACCGTCGCCAGAAATGCCAATGTGTACAACTTTCTTTTCTGTTCCCCTTAATTTAATTCGATCATTCAATTGGAGCACAGCTGGATTTTTCATCGACTGCAAGAAACACTTGGTAACATTTCGAGCAATGACATTTTCTCATTAATCAGTTGTAGCAGCAACAGCTACGCCCCTTTTAACACGTATGAAAGTACAAGAAATTATTTGGTTGGGTATGTAACAACATCTTTTCAAGCTTTCAGATGTGAACTTAGCGATAAGCGGCAGGCGATTATACGAACATTTTTATTTTAATTATCTTTTTTTCAAAGTATTGAATTGCATTATGGGATCACATACATGCTCGTTCTCCCATAAAGACCTCTTAATTTGTTTGAAGCTGCATTTCGTCACGTTTTCATTGAGTATGCATTTTCTTCATTTTTTTACCTTTCGCGGTTTTATTGCTCGCTGCGTGTGCGTATACATATGACCTAATTTTGTAAACATTGAAGCATTTACATACGTTTGTACATTTTCTACGTGAATGTATAAGGAAATTGTTTTCAGTCGGAAATTAAGTGGTTTGCATTCAAAAGCAATTCAAACAATGCAGCTTCTGTGTTTACTTAACTTTTTTGTGAAATGATCATTTATTAATACATGTTAAATAGTTTAAAGCAGCAAAGTAGCATTTATACATACATGCGCACCTACATACATATGTATATGAAAACACATTGTGCTCCGAAATTCGAGAAAAAATAAGTAGCAGCAATAATTATTTTGTTAATTTTAATATCACCACACTTTTCTTATCTTAATAGTCAAATAACTGTTTGTGTTGAATAAAATGGGATAATAACAGTGAAAACAAAAGGAATCGTGCTCTGTTCCTCGTAAAAATAAATAAGGTAAGCCACGAAGCACCTAAAACAGGGAATACAAATTTCGTACATTTTTTTAAATTTATTTAAAAAGTTTAATGTTTTTGGAATATGATTAGTGCACATTAGTATGTATAGTAAGACATAGGTAGTGACATATGTAGGCGCAGTCGTATTCCGGTACGCCATTGAGGGCCTAAAAATTTAGCTAGCACTAGACAATAATGAAATAACTTCCGAAAAAAACTTTTTCCCTTCATAAGTGGCATAAAATCAGAGGTTTTATTATCATTGTGAAATTTAATAAAAAGGGGTCAGGCGCGTCACTAAATAAAGAGAAGTTTTCTGGTTGGAATTACGATGGACATACGTATGTAGTTTCAAAAATATATATGAATGTATGTACGCATAGATATAAAATGAAAAGACCACCCTAAATGAAAGAGAAAACATTTTTTTTTGTTAATTCCACACATTCCTTTGCCATAATGATGTCTCAAATGTCTGTTTCTTTTGATCTCAGACCGTCAATAATCAAAATCATCGATAACTATTATTTTGAGACTTATAAAAGTCTCTTCATAATAATTATCAGCGAGATAGTTTTTTTTTAAGTTTTTAAAGACTTTTATTTTGAGACTTATATTTTAAAAATGTTCTCATAATAATTATTAGAGAGAATACCTTTTTTAAGTCTTGAAGGTCGGGACTTATCCAGGGCCATTTCACGAATTTTTCGGGACCAGTTAAGGACCAGTTCGAGACTTTTTTTGGTGCTAGTCCCGAACTGGTCCTGAAATGGCCCCGAACAGGTATTGAACTAGTCATCAACTGGTCCCGAAATGGTCCGGAAAAAATCCCGTCCTCCAAGACTAACTTATAATTATTATGAGAAGACTTTTATTATATAAGTCACAATAAAAGTTTTTGAAGATTTGACGTAATTGCGTTAACCTAAGAAAAAAAATGTTTTCTCAGCTAATTTTCGGTCGCTGAACACGAAAACAAAACCCATTATTTTTTTCAAAGAAGTGTTTTAGAGATTTTTTCAACTTTTTTTTGGTACATTTCGCCAAAAGTGTGATTTTGTGAAAAATATAAAGTTAGAATTTTTACTCAGTGCGCCGTTACATCTACATTTATTATGCGATTTGGATGATCTTGGGCTCAAAATTTACTGTAATGATGTATCTTTTACACAAATTTGAAAAACAAAATTTAAAGAAAATTTTTGTAATTAAAAATATGCATCTAAAAATATGTACTTTTCAAAAATGAATGAAAATTCCACTTTTTTTCGATTTTGGTCGCTAGTAACTGTAATAATTTTTATTTAAATCTATACAAGTTTTTTGCGAAGGTCGCATCAAAACCTTTCGAACGGTAGGTCGATTAGATGATTTCTTCAAAAGATATTGACAAATAACTGCGAAAGGTACCAAAAACAGGGTTTTCGAAAAAATCTCGAAAACGCTTCTTTGAAAAAAAATTGGGTTTTGTTTTCATATTCAGCAACTCAAAGTGAGCCTAGAAAATACTTTTTTACAAAGGTTAATTTTTCGTGTAAACTAGTGTAATTATTAGTTGCGTTCATTTTGTGCTGGGAAAATTTTACAAAAAAAAACATGAAAAAAGTCAGCTGGTTTGTCTTCTTTTCCTGTTTTTGCAAGTGATTGCTAATTTTCTGTTCGTTACCTTTTTTGGGGTTCCTCTCATTCCGGAGAGGATTTTCGCTTACGCTCTTTATTCGGATTGACGGCTAGTTTTTTTATCGAACACAATTATTATGAAAAGACTAAAAATAGTTATAGATTACTCGAAAAAATTTTGTTTTACTATAATAATTATTGATTGACTTTTATTCTTTTCTCCTAAAATAGTTTTGTCTGTTCTCCGATAGGACTATATCTACATTCAAATACTAAATGATGCTTCTGCAATATAATCAGCCCTTTGGTGAAACTTTTGTTCCGTAATTTACGTAAGATGGTGTTAAGAATCTATAATTCTATAACTACAACGCTCAACAGTTATGCATATTATGTTCCCATTTCACGTGAAAAACCTGTCAAATTTCATATAAAAATTCTTTCTGTGAAATAAGTGTGAAAATCCTCAATATTTTCTCCACAAAGTAGTACTCTGTTCATGCTGCGAAAAACCTCGCAACATGTTGGCAACATGAAGCCAGCAACGAATTTTTCATGACAATTTAAAATACAAAATGTATGTTTTCAGTTGTGTGAAAACTGACAGCTAATAGAATTCGGGATCAACGAACACAAAGGGGTACTAAGGGGTAAACCCTACCTTAACCAATAGTAAAACTTCATTGCGGATGATTATTCCTCATCTTCTATTGAGATGGCTAACTTTAAATAGTTTGATAAATATTTTAGTGAGCATTAACAGCATAACAGTTGCCATTTTTATATCCGAGCGCACTTTTGCAACACAGTTTCTCATATAACAGGTTGCCAAAAATATTAACTTAAATTATGAAAACTAAGTTTAGACTAACTTAGCTTTTACATTAGATGACTTTGTAGACCTCCTTCATTTTGTGGAACATGCCTTGCTTTTCGAACGAAAAACAAATCAATAGCTCCGGCCTATGTGGGTATGCTGTAAATATATAAAAGAGACACCACTGTTATAATATTAGAAGGAAATGAAGTAGTAGAGTCGTTGGTCTTTAGCAGTCAACCGAATTCTTAAAGTGTTTGAAAGTAAATCCACAAAAATAACCGCTTACGCTGAAGATATTGCAATTTTTCTATTTGGCAAATGCCCCAATACGATACGATACACTTTGCGATATTCACCAATGGTCAGAGAATAGCGCTTTTTAACAGAAAGAACAAAATTCAGGAATGGAGAAAGCCTCAGATAACTTATTTATATATTTATTTGAAAACAAAAGTGAGGTTGTATCTGTAGTGCTGGACTTACACTTGGCATTAAATGGCAAAAATTGTAATGACAAAGTTGGGCATTAATAAATAATCGTGTCATTACGTGTAAAAAAATAGTCATTTAGTTCATTTCCACATGGCATTTTTTAAATGGCACCCATTTTTCGTCATTTCAATGTCTAGTGGAAATTCGGCGTAAGACTCAGTCTTTTATAGTAGATAGACAGCTTTAAATTACAAGAGTCTTCTGATACAAAATGCACTGTATGAAAAAGTTCCTTTTAATCTTAATGTGGACGGAAGGGTGGAAAAGGTTTGTGCGGCTCTTTACGCATGTAAAAAATGCTGAGCAAAACGTAGGATCTATCCCCCAATCTAAACTATTGGGCATTCACTGCGATTCTGAAACCAGCATTATTCTACGGGGAACTAGTGTGGTGGTGGACAGCAATGAATAAGTAAATCTATGTGGAACATATCGATAGGATGTAAAGACTAGCGGTGGTAGAAATAACACAGCTGCTTCATACAGCACATTCTAAAATCGGATCTGCCTGCTAAAAACATAGCCATGAACACTGCAATACAAATTATTGCTTTTGCATACAAACATATATATGTAAATAGTTACTTAAAATCATGTGAGCGTAGTAAATTTCCAAGCCATCTGTTAGACATTTGTTAGACACGATTGCGGTGGATAAATGGCGTAAGTAAAAAGTTTCCTAGGAACGTTAAATTCTAGTGGGTATCTGGGTTAAGGGCCATAGATGGAAAGAAAAAGTGAATTCTCCAGCAAAGGAAAGAGTGCTGTTGAACAATGAAATCATGCTAGAAATACCAATTTCCCTACTGGCTATTAAAAAGGAATTTGAGAGTTTTACCCCGCGGCCTCTGAACGGTAGATGGAATTATATGATAGCCTTTTTAATTTGAGAAATACGCCCGTATGTTTATAATTGCAGGCGGAGACCGCTTTTAGAAAAAAATTACATCCTTCGAAGTGGCCGGTCGTAAATCTACCTCTCGGCTACAGCGACCACCATGGATTAGTTATGCTGATTATTTAATCTCATATCGATATTTTTTTTGCTTTTAATAGACTAAAATTTCCCTCGATTCATTTGTAAATCGCGAGCGGTGTGTATACCTATTGAATAATATAAAACCTCTTATAGAGCCTTTCATTTCCTACCACTCTGGATATTAATATTAAATCTAGCCGAACTATTTCTATCTTTGCAATTTTAAGATTTTAAAAGATTTCGATCGAAAATTTCAAGTGAGTTCAGCATACATAGGAAGATGACATTGAAGAAAAAAAACTGAAGAGGCAGTTGAACTTTCTGTGAGGGTTAAACTTTTATACGTGTTAATATTCCTTTTGGGATTAAAAGTTTTCTCTTATTCTATGTATGTATGTACATATGTATCAGCGTCTGATAGCAACACAGTACCTTGGCTTTATCACAAAACAAAAAAAGCGAAGGAAGGGAACTGACAAAGTATTCATTCCTACATATATTATGTCGAAAAGTATATAAGCTACTGTAAAGTAAGTAAAACTCTTTGTCGTAAAAAATAAGCAAAACGAGGACATTCAAAAACAATTGTTTCACTTTACAAATTGCAGCCGAATTGCAGTTAACAACACGCCAGATTGCCGGTCTTTAATTGCAAGTTGCCAATAGTTATACACGCATACACCTATGCAAACACATGCACATACACACACACACATAAATGCTCGATTTTGGCACCTCGGTTGCGCTCGCCGATAATGGAGTCGATAATGGAATAAGTGCAATGAGAACGACGTTGAAGCCTACAATCAATGCCAAAATACATACACATACAATACAAAAAAAAGTAAACATCGAAAATGAACGAGGAGAGGCAAGAAGATAAAAAAGCCAATGCGCACAAAGTGCAGTCAACATCAGCGACAAAGGTGCAACAAGCTAGCGTTACCAGGTCCATGCAGCAGCCTTCACAGTACGCTCCGATTTTTTCAACCGAAGCGTCGCGACGGTCATACATACGTTCATACATATGTATTTACAAAGGATGTATACAAATACAAATATGTACATATGTATGTAGTCTCGTACGAGGAATGAGGTGTTAACAAGATTTTTTAACGTGATATTTTAATGGTTCAGCAAACAAAATCGGCGCTTTTGTAGCACACTTAAATACACATACACATTTTTTATACTTGATTACATACTTATTTAAAAAAAGTTACATAGGTAGGTGTATACTTGCAAACTACCCGGCGGCAGTGTGCACATTATCAGCACATTTGTAATTGTGTCAGCGCAAAGAAGCGCGCTTGCTGAAAGGTGAGTTTGTTTTTAGGGCTTTTGTGTGTGCGTATGCTGTTCCATGAGTGCGCTCAACCGTGCTGATCTGTTTGATCGCACAGACGCCTCTGCTTACATAGTGGTTGCATTTTTGGTGCATGTAGCAGGGGGTGTGTCCTTTTGAATCTTTATTTAGCTGAAAGGTGCGAAACATTTAGAGGTGTTCACTGAATCTTCTTATCGCTTTATTTCACACGTTTTGGTTTTATTCGGATTTTATGGAAATGTGCGAAATTGAAGTTTGTCTTTCAGATAAACTCTTAATGAATGTTTCATGTGGGACTCGTCTTGACCACTTTTGATATTTGTATGATGTTGTAAAAATGTGTGAAATAGTTGTTTGAAATGTTTGCGAATATGTTAATATTTGAGGAAGAAAAATCTGAAGAAAAATTATATCCTCGCTAAGAATGTTATAAAATTATTGTCGAGGAGCATTGTGAAGTTCTCTGATCTTCTACTTTTAGTTTTCGAAAATGAGGTTACTCCCTAAAATGACCGCACCGACTTACGCGACTCTCTTAATGACTGCCGCCATGTCTAAGTAGTAGACACTTTCAAGCTCGTCAAGTTACCAGGCGTTATTAAATTAATTCAGCTGCAAAAACCTTTGAAGGTTTCATATCATTTCTCATGCTTAATACAGTTAATATTACAGGAACTGTTGCTGCAGAACAAGCACGAGCTAGAATTATGTCTATAAAGGATGCGTAAACCAGGCAGTAATGATATGGCAGACTAGGCAGAACCAGAAGGGGACAGACTCATATTAGACTCAGAGTTATTCGTGATTCTGCAAGCGATGTACAATTACCTAATATCTCCTTTAATAAATTGATGATAGAAATACGTTTAATTACAGTATGATTAATATAAATTAAAATTCATCAAAATTATCTTCGATGTTGCAAACCTGATTCTATATGGGCAGACTTGGAAAATAGGCAAGGTGCAAACTACTCTCGGCAGAGTTTCGGAATGCCGTTTTTTTAGAGAACATTTAGCGGCCTTAGTGAATCATCGATGAGGCTTTGGGACAATGGCTAAGGGTGGGTAACTCAGCAGATTTACAGCAGTTGACTCAATGACTCCAGCTCACTTTAAGGAGTCAGATCATTCAACTAACTCATTTGACTCTTTGTATGTTACACTCGTTTGTATCATAGACTCATTTTTAATGTGATGTCTTGACTCATACTTTAAAACTTAATTGCAGGGTTGTAACTTGGATCGCAAATTAACGGAAATTTGCTAGATAAGTTACTTAAAATTTTAATAAAAAATTTAAATTTACTTAAAATTTGATTAAGATTTATGTTTTTGTGAAAATAAAATCTTAACAGTTTAAACGAAGTGTATTACATATGTGAGCTGCGGGGAAACAACTGAGTTTCTGAGTTACATTTTTTTTTTGAGAGGGGAGTCTGAGTTACCGATTCACGGTTGGGAGTCAACTCAATTACTCAACTCTGAGTTGAGTTACCCACCTTTAATAGTGGCCATTTTCGGTTTGCAAGAAATTGAAAAAAATAAAAATAAAAAAAATAAACCACCGAGCTTCTTCTCCGATTTGTGATATGCCTTTCGATTATGTCGCAAAAATGGGTCCCTCCACAGTATTACTTCGCCTTTGATCAGTAGCTGGAGTTTTTATGTGTTGCTCTATGGCATGGCAAAGAAAATCTTCTCAGATAGCCAAGTGGCTATTCAGGCATTTTCTCCACATCTGTTAAATCTCAACTAGTGGATGACTTTAGAAGAGAGCTGGCCCTTTTTCTAATTAATACGAAATTACTCTCATACGATTAGGTATGGGTCACGGGGCATAGGGACAGCGGATGAATTAGCGAGGCGCGGTTCTGCACTGTATGCCATCCCCGCGGTGGACATGAGCGCTTCGCTCAGCAAGATCATGGACAGAATTACCGAAATTTATTATTCGAAAGCTAGACAGAAGTGGAACCGTATAGCGTCGTATAGGATTACCCGGTTGTTCTGGGTGTCATGTGACCCACTTAAAATTAAGGCTCTTTTAGGAATGCGCAAAGAGAATCCTCATATACTCATGGCAGTCTGCACAGGGCACCGACATTTGATTTTCTTATGCATAGCTTATTTATTCAATAAATATTTTATAAACGTAGTCAAAGAAGTTCTACAACGTATTTTACTTGCGGTATGCCAAAAAACTCAGTTTAACTTCAATGTTTCACCAGTTTACTTCATCGTCTTCTAATTTGCTGTTGATTTAAATTTTAAATTTTATGCCTACACTCGAATAGCAATTTATTTCATCGTCGATAATATCGCGTTACAACGAGCGCAAAGAAAACACATTCACAAACATGCATACATACAGATCTGTTCGAACTATGTATGTACATGAATACATATGCACATAAGTCTTGCCTGCACATGTAGCCAATACTATTCGTTGCGCCACTTTCCTGCTACAGCAACACGGCTTAATTGCAACACTTTATTGGTGGTGCGGCAGCGATTGATTTAATTACTAAAGTCGAGCGGAGAGCGCAGAATGAAGCCGTGTAAGAAATTCCACTGTGTAAAAGCTAGACGCCATCTTTTAAATCAACTAGTAAAGGACTTCTTAATCGATTTTTTATTATGATTAAACTTGCATCGTGAGTATATTTACGTAAACGATAGTATATGTAATTCATTTCTTTCTCAACTTTAATGAAATAAATAAAAAAGCAGATGCAGAATCTGTTTGATGAGAGAAAAATTATAGAAATTGTAGAATAAGGGCCCTATTACCGTTCGCGAGTCGAATGATTTTTTCTATTCGCCTGACTTGGCGAGTGGGCGATAGTTTTGTATTACCGTTGGCGAATGAATTTATTCGCCTTTATTCACTTTGTTGCCATCGCAAGAAATGAAATTGACGTCTGTCAAACGGTTGTCAAACGGTTGTCAAACGTCAAATTGTAATATCTAGCATTAGAACGTTCGACAAAGTATAATTGCGAACGTTTTCCCGATAAACGCAGCGGCGTAGAATATGTATATGCAAAGCTCTGTTTTAAGTTTTAAGAATCATTAAAACTAAAATATCCCCTTAACTACCGACTTATTCTTCTTGTTTGGCGGTAATCGATTTTGGCCGAGTTCAGCAAAGTACGGCAGTCATTTGCGTTCTAAGCCAACTTAGGTCAAGTGAAGTTAAGTCCTTCTCCACCTTCAGCAGGAACCGCGTTGAATTCTTTCTGGGCATTTCAGTATATTCGTACGACATGACATAAAAAGCCAGCGGAGCCACGGTATTTTAATACAATGCACGGTATGCACACGTACTTTTACGTCCTTATAACAGTTATACAGCTAATCGTTCCATCATCCTAGACCGGCAAGATGCTAGACTGGGTAACCGACATAATTTCCATGAACATAGCTTCCACGGACCCGTGAAGCATATTTCAGACTTAATTTCCACGCTGATCAGAAATAACTTCCATGGAAGTTAATTCGAAACATAATTTTCAGGAATATCTCATGGAAGTTATGTCATGAACGCAATTAAATAAAAATTTGATTGCCAGTGAGCTCGCTGGATGGTCTTCTCCCTCTCTGGCGGTCAAATTATTATTATTTGGGAAAATACTCAATTAACACAGGGCAACGGAAATGGAAACAAATTTTGGTGCGGCAAATGTTAAATCTGTTTTAATAGATTTTTTTAGAGCTGATTACGAATACGGAAGCTTCCTTCAGCTCTAAACGTGGTCAAAGTGTCAAAACATCGCGTTTTTGACAATGCTTAAGAAGCTCCAACGTAGAAAACAAAGGCGATATAACCTTCCACTTAGGCTTAAATTAAACTTGACTGCAATCCCTGAGAATAGCATCCCTGTACCTGGACTTGAACGTCAATCAGTCAAATGTGATATTTTTTATTCACTTTTACAAAAATTACTACCAGTGACTACTAGGTAATAGTGCAGAAATCAGATAGTTTAGGCGCGATTGCTAACACCAAGCGCCTAAATGTGTGCTATGTAATGCTGCAAGTGCAAACATTTCCTTCATTATATTTATGCACTTCTCAACTGCTATGTAATAACACTTTCTTAAGTTATAATTTGATGGCAGTTTAAATTGTTGCTCGGCCTAGGCTGATGCATCCTCCGGACAATGATTCCGGAGTTTTCTGCGGACTCTGCATGGCTTACAACCATGCAGGGGTGGTAATAGTTGATTACCATTGGACGCAATGCCTACCCAATACTTTTTGGTCCAAAAAATATTTTTTTTTTATATTAATACATACATGCAAAGTCCCATGATTTTGGTAGAACAAGTTGTGTAAAACGGCTTATAATAGTATTGTCCCGGCTCACTGCCCAGATCTTATTCTTGAAAGATAAAACTTGAGCTCGGCAGCCAAAAAATTTATAATTAGGGGTGTTATAGTACGGGAGAAGTTTCTAAGGTCCATTGGTCCATATACTAATTTTAAAGACCCTTTGAAGCTGTGCTAAACGAGTCAACTTCCAAGCCGGCTGAATATACGAATATTAGCGCAATTTCTTTGTACTATAGGTTTTTAAAACGTCCCTATTGATATTAATTAATAATGAAACTGCATTACCATTAAGCATAATCAAATAAATTACAGCCGAAGTGGTGTGCTGTCTAAACTTTTGTAAATTTTAGTGGTAAAGCCTATAATACACCCCGCAACATTTAAATCGTCATTTTCAAGCAGAATCTTCAATATATTTTAAATTTTTTAGTGTCTTCAAACCACTTCGACTTATTAATGAATCCTTATACAATTTTGCCAACGAGTATTTTGAAATCTTCTCGTTACTTTTGCTGTGTTATTAAAATTAAAAAACTAACTTTTCCCACAGGGTTCCTATTTGACATACATACATACATATATGTACAAGCATCTACATATCTGTAACCGATACTGCAATAAAAGGAAAATGAGTTATAAAAAAACAACAAAAATTATATGAAAACAACACACATTGAGTGTGTCTTTGTCATATTGTTGTTTTCTTTCAGTTTCTTTTCTCAGTTTTTGTTTGTGCATTTATGCTGCTTGAAAGCAAATCAAGCATCAACAGGCCATTAATCGAAGGCGCTTACTCGAAGTGCACAAAAGCGTACATACGTGTTTAGGTACATATGTATGTACTCGTATGTATGCATGTACATATATTTTTGAACTTACCACAGGTCCAATCGCACAGCCTCACTTCCAGCTCACCACGTAACGTACCACATCATAGCATCGAGACGACCTCGTCGTGGCAAAGTGAGCTTAAGTCGAAATTGCTGTTGCTTTATGCACTTAATAAAATCAAAATACCACCAGAGTGAGGTGTTAATTTATGCAGTTTGTCGTCTTTGCCGCTGCCTGGCATCACCTGAGTTGGTTTTTTGAAAGAGCTTTGTCCAGCGGGCATGTCAGCTTCGATAGCAACAATTACAAAGCCGATACACTCTACTCTCCGTATTGTTTTAGTACTTTGTGCAGCATTCATTATTGTATACAAGACTATTGGCATGCATCGATGAGGAGTTGTTGCTTGAGGGTTCAAAAATTGAAGCTTACTGCGCCCACTATATTCACTTTGCCAATTAAAAGATGGTTGACGAAAATTCCAGTATCGCTTTTTTTTGTATTTTTGATACAGGCGAGTGAGTATCACAGCTTTAAGTGGCGAGGGTTTCTTAATATTCCATCATAGGCTGTTTTAAGCCACATTAATCGCCATTTCTGTCGACCATGTTCAGGATACATAATGCTGAATCAGTGAGTAGACAATGCTGGGTTTGAACTATTCTATATTCCTGCGAAAATTAGTCTTCTTCAGGGAGCATGAAAAATTGTATTTCTTCTAAAATGCGTGGACAGAAATTATTTATATACTTATGTATTCCCCTACAATAAAAACTGCATTTTTGCAGAGCAATTTACTGGCCACAATGTAAAAAATCTCATGTGAAAAAATGGTCTATCAACTAATCATCTGCCTCAAAGTTAGGCGAATGCTATAAACTCAATACTTACTGCGATTCCTGCAATATGAACTAAAGATATTCTGGTTAACAAATTCCTTATTCTATGGGGATCGATTGTGAAAGAATTGAAATACATTGGGCTTTGTTTAGCCGGAAAATCAAGAATGCTTCAAATAACAAGCGAATATGCACTTAAAGAACCTAGCACATATGTCGAAGGAATCTCAAGATATTTGACTATCCTGCGAACGTTGGCGACAATCATTACTTTCGATGAGATATATAAAGTTCTAATAAAAACACGAAGGAATTGTTGCAGTAACCCTCCTCATATGCCTGATGTCATAAGCTTTTATACAGATGGATGGTAGAGCCGAAGAGTAGTTTTCTCAGCAGATCTGTTGTCAGAGACTTATTTTCGGATCCCTAAACCTTAGCCATCCATGAGACAAGACGAACTCTGAGGTTCTTTCTGAAAGTCAACCAGAACTTAACAGGGCTATTCTGATTGTTTGCGAACATTTTGTAATCGAAAAATTTCGAAGTTTTATTAATAAAAACTGGAACGAGAACTTAAGTTACCGAATACAAAATTGTCTGTAAAAATTTTAATTTACACATAGAGAATGCCAAGTCGCTTACTGAATGCCGTAGATTTTTAAACAAGATGGCACATACGGATGCAAACGATGAATCGATATTTTTGAAACATCGATAATATCGGTTCAAAATTCTTACCCATTATTTTCTAAAATTTTTGGAATTTTGATATTCGTTCTTTGTTTTTTTTTGCTCTTCATTCTTTGGGAGACTATTCAGAAATTTCGACTTGCCTGCCAGTATTGAAAATGCCAACCTAACCATTAAAAAAGGGCGGAGCACCCGTTAGAATTTCTCCCATTGAATTACAGAGCTTGAATTAGTTGGGATTGAAAAATATTAAATATTCCTTTAAATTTAACTAAAATTTAAAAATTTTTAAAACATCGGAAACAATCGATATATCGATGTATTTAAGCATCGATGTTCAATTCCCCGATGCATCGAAACATCGATACATCGATGTTACTCTCCAAAATTTGCATCCCTAATGGCACAGCATTATAGAATTCAACTTATACGACTGCCTGAAAACCTAGTAATAAGAGCTTTTGTAGAGCTACCAAATTGGCAAGAAAATGTACTATCACCCACAAACTTACAAAAGGGGGCACGGTAAGTATTCCAAAGATCAACTATGCATAAAGGGATCACTTAACTAGTAGAGATAAGACTATTTCAAAAGTTCATAGCGCCAACAAAGTGTTTTGTACCCGAGTGAGTTCATAAAATTGGATGGGATTGCTAGATCGAAATGGTATCGCCACGGGACTATTCTTACCATATGTTTGGTTCTGCTCTCCAGTTATTTACAAAACTTTTTGATTTTCTACACTAGCTTTGCATTGGCCAACGGAAAAAAGCTTTTGCGGCACTGCGAAACAAGACGAGTATTTGCTAGTATATTTATAAATATAAACCAGTTGGGAATGTATCACTCTACTGTTGCACGTTAGAAACCTGACAATTGTAAAGCCTTCTCAAATCTTTTAAAATCCACATTATTTTGTATGAATGAGTCCTTAAATTACTGAAATCTCATGTAAGAACAAGAAAAGTAACAGGGACTTCTTTGAGGCATTTGAGGTTGTACCTTTGATGTTATTTGTACATATGTACTTATCTGTATGAGTATCTTTCGTTTGATAGTTTGTTGATTCGCCTCTATGACCACATTCACCCAAGTGGGCAATTTAGGTTAATTCCTGTTTCTTTTTCATGTTTACGTTAACATCTAAGGCCAAGAAGTTTTTGCAGCAGCATTTGCGACAGACTACAATGAAAATAAGAAAATAGACCGTAGTTGTAGTCATTGCCGATGTTGTGGTAGAACGGCGAGCAGGTACGTGTATAAGTATGTAGGTAATCAAGGTGTCTGCAAACTGATTTATCGTTGTAATCAAATTGTAAGCTTTGAAATTACTTTGCAGCCTTTTTCACACCTAGTATCGTCAAAGCGACGACATGGCAATTGTTGGCATTACAAGCCGTTTACTGTGGCGTTGCGCATGACAGTAGAAGCAAAACTCACTGCCACCGTCATCAGCAGCGCTTAAAGTGTGAAAATTGTACGACTCACTTTGAATGGCAATGAGCAATGCAGCAGTCTTTTATCTCAAACATTTTCATTGGCTAGAGCTTAAATTTTAGAAACACAGCCTAGCTGCTTCTTAGTTCTTGCAGTTTAACTTGTGTGCAGAATCACTTCGTGCTTTGTGGTCGGGGATTCGATGAGTTTGCTTCTGGTGCCGTCAGCTATTTTCTTGTGGCTGCGATCAAATTGGCACTGATCGCATTACTGCATAGGCATTCCAGCGCGTGAAAAGTGTCTTAATTACGCCATTCGTTTGCGCGGCTAATTTATTGCTTCCATTGGGTCCTGGCATTCTGTGATCGCGTAAAAATGTATATTTATGTATTTATATCGTAAAGTTTTTCTTAAAATTATCGGTTCTCTTGTTTATTGCATGTTTTAGTTTTTTATTTTTCAAAGTTGTTATGCTCGCTTGGCCTATTAGCCTGGCAGTGCTGAGTAATTGGTGGGTGCGTCAGTTCGCCCATAAATCTTGTGCGCATTTTTTTAGTTACGTGCATATGTATGAGTATTCTCTTTTTTTGCTTTTTTGTTTCATTGCAAACTAGTTTTATTCACCACTTAATTCATACAAATTAGTAATCGACATGCGCATTGTTGTTACTTATGAAAACGATGACATAAATTGGACGCTAGAAGTGGTTCGATTCAAATTGCGGCTAATGCTATGGTTATCTTTAACTAGTTCGTTTTGTACCTGCTGTTGTTTTTAGAAATAGTTTACATATTTAATTAAATATGGGCTTCGCTTTACATTTTTTTGTATCGAAATTTAGCCATGCATCTATGACATTTTTCAAATGCCATTGTTAATGTTAAAAATTTGTAATTATTTCAAACTCACTTTCGTGTAGCTACTTAACAATTAGTTTCTCTGCATTGATTAATAACACAGCCAGATTCGAGCTGAGGTATTTTAATTGAGCACCCAATGATACAAATTGTTTTTCTTGAAAGTGATTAAGCGAGAAAAAGTCTTCGAATTTGCTTATATAATAAAACATCCAAGTAATACAAAATATTCGTAGTTCACGCCATTCAAAGCCATTAGGTTATATTGCAATAGTGATGTGTATTATATAGTCTTAGGTCTAAGTAAATAATAATTGGCCAACAAATTAATTAAATTAATGCTAATCTCGAGCCTATTTATTCAAAAGGCCAGAATTTTTGAAAAAGCAAATTTGTTTGTCGCGTTCATCAACATTTTTTAATAAGACTTCAAGTTGTCGATATATTTGTAATCCTTTTTCATACATAATAATTTTAAATAGTTTCTTAATTGAGTAATCAAATGAAAAAATGTAGAAATTGGCGCTGTCCCCGCCACGATAACAAAATCCTACTTGGCGATTTCAATGCCATGGTGGGGACGCAAGAGATCTTTGGTGCTTCTTTTTCTCGTTTAGCGCTGTAATCGCCTAAGCGATTTCCGCCGAATTGTCAACTATGTCAACTGACCCCAATTGGAAATGCAAAGCGAAGCCACATTTTTTTACATCTGGTCTTTGCATCGCAGAGAATACCTTGCTATCCCTCTGCTACCACCAGCGGGTTCCGAGTTGAATATTCAGGGCTGGAGCGTCTTTATCCATTCGAACGGCATGGCCAAGCAAACGGAGCTGCTGCATCGTAATTCACTGCACTATATCTATGTCGTTGAAAAGTTCATACAGCTCATCGTTCTACCGTCTGCGATACTCGCCGTCGCCAACTCCCGTAAATCTTCCGCAAAGTCTTTCTCTCATATACTCCAAGGGCCGCCCCATCGGATTTTGTCATTGTCAATGCTTCTGCGCCATATACCAGCACGGGTATGATGAGTGACTTAAAGAGTGTAATTTTTGTATGATGAGCCGTATTAGTTTCGCTTGGATGCCAAATTCTCTATTCTCGTGAGTCTTTTACAATTTTCGGCGTATGGTGAATACCTGGTCTATGATGGGCTTACCAGGTCTAAAGTCAAACTGATAAGGCGCAATCAGTTCTTTGACATTGGGCTTCAGTCTTTCACACAATACGCTAGATAAGAGCTTATGCTTGATGTTTAGAAGGTTTATCCGGCGGTAGTCAGCGCCTATGGCGAGGTCGCCTTTCTTGCGGATTGGGCAGAGCACTCTTAAATTCCAGTCGTCGGGGATGCATTCATCAGACCATATTCTCTATAAGCGTTGATGCATGCGCCTTATCAACTCCTGATCGCCGTACCTGAATAGCTCAGCTAGCAGTCCGTCAGCTCTAGCAGCTTTGTTATTTTGCTATTCGTACCTCGTCATAGTGAAACGTTTCCGTCGTCAGGGGCTCGTGTTTATCTTTTCCAATACTTTTAGTTCTGCTAAATAGAAATTTTCAAGAATGGCGTTATATCGACAATTGGGCAACTGTCGGAATTTATCCAAAAGGTGTTTTTTTTTTATCGGAACCAGGCTCACAACAACGAGTGCAGAAAACAGCATTCAGACTACGTGCCGTCCATTGCACTGTTTTCATGTCCCTTTTAATCTGATTAAACCTAAACAATTGTTGGATGTAAAAGGGCTCAGGTGTTCATCGCTCAACACATCGCGGCCTCATACCAAATTTTTGCAAAGGCGAGGCAGAATCACAAAAAGTGATCTGACGGCATCCTCTTCAAGACAGGATGAGCAAATGCAGTTGTCATGTACGCCTATCCCAGTCAAGTGTTTGTTTCAAAAGCGTACTTTAACTACTTACTACTGCTAGGTGGGTGTTTTTTGCGATGGGTGTAAATTTCCAAGCCTTTCAAATAATTAAAAGCGACACCACCTAGGTGAGCGCTATGAGTCTAGAGAGCGTAACAAATTCTCACAGAAACTGCAGTTTTTCATTTCGGAAAGATTCATTTAATTGTGTTTATAGCGGAGGTAATAGTATCCCGTGAAATATCTACCCAGTGATAGTTTGATGGGCCTCTCTAAGATGGATGTTAAATGAAGGATGGAAAGATAACATCTCAGTATTATAATGAACCCAGCGAGTTGTTTTTAAGTAGTGTCCATGTATATGTACATATATACACATAGCTATAGTTGACAAGCTGTATCTATAGATACTAAAATAAATAGCTGGCGCTTACACATATGTACATACGCTGATACTTGGCTGAGCTTCTCCTACTATCTATGGTATGCGCCTTGATGGTGTCACACAAAGAGGAGGGACCTACAGTTTTATGTCGCCTCCGAATGACAAATTGTTTTAATGAGAAGCTTTTTCCATTGTCTGCCGAGAGCTATCAGAAAAAAACATTTTTTTAACCACTTGACCAAGGCGGCCGCAATACATACTGTCAGTTACGGTTTTGATATTAGATATTTGGCTTTCCTTTCCTTTTACCCTCACTCATACGTATCTATGCAAATTTTTTTTACTTTTCAATACAATAAAATAAACAAAATTTTTCATTTACCCTTTCTACTTTTTCAGGACTTTCCTTTACTTTACTTTCAAATTATTTACCACTTACCCATAAGCGTTTCCACAGCAATTGAAAATGATTAATTGTGCCAATATCAGTATAAATTTAATGCATCGATAAGAAACATCCGCTATAAAGGCCTCCAGTCATCGGCATCAACGTTCAAATTGTTGCTGACAGAATTGTGGGGAGGTGCTTAAGTTCCACTTCGCCCCAACAGAAATCGAGCACATGTGCATTCGTGTGTGTGTTCGTTTTGCAACACGAGCAGTCAGTTACGTGCATACATAAATAACTACACATAATTACCAAAGACACTTTAGCTACTTGGCTTGTAACCTACGGGCACCTGTTAGTATTGTTGTGGTTATTGATGTGGCTTCTAGGAATTAACAGTAGCTGTAAAGGTGATGAGAGTAATAGCAATCAACTGGTTATCTAGTCTAAATCACATGTGCTAAAAATATGAATTTATGAACGTAAGGTGAATAACGAAGGATACCTCAGAATTATTCTTTATCGGTTACAATGGCAGCTAGCGATTGTTTGAAACGCCATTTCTGGTAGACTCATTAAAAGTGCAACGAAATACTTTCAACATTCGTACAAAGAAAGAGTGGAAGGGTTTATTTTACCATATGTAGTACTTGTATTTATTCAGCGAGCCTGAAAGAGTACACACTTAGTTACATACATATATTCATAATACAGTTTAACAGTTCCAATACATAGGTACATAGTATGTATGAAGCAGTTTGATTGAGCGCTCGAAATTTCCAATTAGTAAAGGAACACGATTAGCCAGGGTTTAAGAAAAAGTTATGTCACAAAAGTTCTCAGGGTACCGAAATTTTAATTTTAATTTTAATATACATACATATGTACATATGTTTCAAACTGACTTGATAGCCTTCAGAAGTAGCGACTGCAGTTAAAAATCTCCGTCGTGTTAATAATTACTTTTAGTGTATTCGTCATTTTTCGAAGTATTAAAAAAGTCCAGTTTTTAAAGCACAACATACTGAGGCCAGTTAGAAATACCGATTGAAACTCTCCACCTTGCAGAGTTTGCCTTCCTCTTCCGCTGCTACCGCCAATGAGTTACGTGTTGAATCTGAAAGTAGATATACAACGCAGATCTCGCTGCGGGTATCATAGGAAGAGGAAGGCGTCCTCTGCGATGGAAAGGTCAGGTGGGGAAGGACTTGACTTCACTTGGCATTTCCTTTGGTGGCTACAGCGCCAATAAAGCTGTAGAAGAAGACAACACACCTTTTGTTACAATATCATCTTAAAATTTTTATTTTCTCCCATCAAAAAGCAACTCAACCTCTATTTGTTTTTCCTGTTCGCATAGACTGTTAAGAACAACAGTGACTACGGATTAAAAAATAATAATATATATGCATATTTTTGAGCATTTATGAAGATACTAGGGATTTCAATTTCGGGATCCCGTTTTCACGGCATTTTTTATGTCCGGAAAATCCCGATTAAATTTTCTAAGACTCCCGCGCTTCCCTGGGTTTGTAATTTCTAACGACGCACATGAAATGGAATATAATAAGACTAAGTAGGACTCAATATTTCTGATTTATTTACGAACTATATCTTAATATTTTGTTGTTAATTGTGGTACTAAAATAACTTGAATTTTGTTAGCAACTAACTACAAATTGTTTTAGTTGAACATACATAAGCAAAATTTTTTAGCAAATATGTATATATTTATTATAACCTTTTTGTTTTCCTTTCAATATAAATAATCAATTTTGGCTATATTTTTTATTTAATGTTTAATATTTTTTATAAAAGTCTAACGAATTATATAACAAGCATCATATAAATCCACATTTAAAAATTTGTACAAAGATAATTAAATTTCAACAAATTTTAACAATTTTGCTAAAAATTTCAAACTTTATTCAGAATTAAAAAAAAAATTAAAAAAAATTTAGTTATTCATAGCCCATTTAATTCATGTAGAGTTATGTGCAAGTTGTATGTGGCTAAGAATTTGCTTTGATTTCAAATAATTTTCTTCGCAGACGTTGCTGGTATTTTCTTCCATATAAAAGGAATTGTCGCGCGTACATACTTTGTATAGAAAAAATTGTGTGACACGGTCAGAAAAAAAATTATCAAAAGTCAACGGAATTTTTGAGGCACTTGAAATTTGCATTTTATCCCAGTACAAATTCTTCTTCTTCTTCTTGTTTGGCGCTGAAACCGCTTAAGCGATTTTGGCCGAGTCCAACAAAGCACGCCAGTTGTTTCGCTTCTGTGCCAACTGACGCCAATTGGAAATGCCAAGTGAAGCCAAGTCCTTCTCCACCTGGTCTTTCCAACGCAGAGGAGGCCTTCCTCTTCCCCTGCTACCACCAGCGGGTTTCGAGTCGAATACTTTCAGTGCTGGAGCGTCTGTATCCATTCGAACGACATGACCAAGCCAGCGGAGCCGCTGTACTTTAATTCGCTGCACAATGTCCATGTCGTTGTAAAGCTCGTACAGCTCATCGTTCCATCGCCTGCGATACTC